>MCFG01000104.1:0-174968 GCA_002104895.1 Anaeromyces robustus | reverse complement strand
ATAGGAACAAAAGAGTTTCCCCCAATAATAAAATATATATACTTTTATTATAATATATAACATAGTGTTAAATTTTTATTATAGTTTAATATATAATATTTTAATTATTATTTATTTCCCATCAAAAATTAAATAAATATAAAAATGGTTAAAAAAAAAATAAAAACATTTTTTTAACAAAAAATTTATATATAATTATATATATACCATTTAAAAATCTGCTTTTTTGTGATAATTAATAGATTAGATAGAAATATAATATTGTTTTTGATATAATTATAATTTAATATTATGTTATTTTATTAATAAAATATTATAATAATATTTTATATTAAATGAATAGTTATGAAATATAAACTTTTTATAATTAATTAATAAAAATATTATATTATCATAATAATATCAGAGTTCAAAACAAAAAAAAAAATCTTCAAGGGAGATTGGGGGTAAAGAATAAGTTAATTTTAAAAATAAAAGAAATTCATTATTAATAATAACTGTAATAATAATATAATAAAAACATATAATAGTAATAGCTAATAAAATAATTAACAGAATAAACAATATTAATAATATTAATAACATAAGTAATAGCAATAATAGTATATATAATAATAATAATTATAAATAAATAAAATAATAAAATTCTTATTAATAAACTTATTAATATAAAGATATGGGATCTATTATTTTAAAATAATTATATTAAAATGTGGTATTTTAATAAATAGGAAAAAAAAAATACATTTATTAATGAATTACTTTTGTTTGAAAAATTTACATATATTAAAATTAAAACATTTTAATTTTATAAAATATTATTATAATTATATATAATATTTTATAATAATATTTTATAATAATTTATACTTTTACTATATTACAATTTATTAATTATAATATTGTATACTATTCTTATTTTATTTTTTTAAAGAAATATATTATAAAACATGAAAATTTGAAAATTTTACATATATTATTAAAAATAAAAACGATTTATATATTTACTATATTATAATTTATTAATTATAATATAGTATACCAATTTTTTATTTTATCTTTTAAAGGAAATATATTATAAAACATGAAAATATAATTAAATTTAAGGTTTTACAATTATACTGAAAAGAATTAATTTTATTTCATTCTCTAAAAGAGTAATTAATATCAAAATAAAGTTTTACGGAAAAAAATGAGGAATATCTATAATTTTTTTTTTGGGTTTTCTATATTAAATATAGTGGATTAATTGTTGTTGGTATAAAAATAAATATTATACAAAAATGTACAATAAATTAATGTATTAATATAACAATTTATTAATAAAATAAAATTCATAAATAATAATAATAAAAAAATAAATATTAAATAAGATAATATATTTATTGAACTAAATTAATGTTCAATAATACATTTTAAAAAAAACTTTAATTATATATAATTTATAACATGTTATATTATAAATAATATTTTCTATATTTTATTATATTTCTATTTTAGTAAAAATTATTATTTTTAAAATCTGTAAATAATTCAAAAAAGTGTTGTAACTTAAAAGTAATATTTAAAAATATATATATAAATATAAAAAATGGCTTCATTTCATTTTTGTGCTGAATGGTAAAATATATAAAAATATTCATTAATTGTTAAAATTATATATTTTTAACAAATTTCGTTATTTATATTATATATATATATATATATATATTTTTTTTTTAAAATTTTATTATAATTATAGTAATAATCTTTTATATCCAAAAGAAGATCGTATAAACAAACAATTATTATATGCTTGTAGAAACTGTGAACATCAAGAAGAAGCTGATAATCAATGTGTATATAGACATGAAGTTCAACATATTCCAATGTAATTATTAATTATTGTTAACTTGCTTTTTTTTTTTTTTTTTTTTTTTCATCTATTCAAAGTCATTAATGATTAATATGAAGTCATAAATAATTAAAAAAAAAATATAAAATGAAAATAATAAAAAACTCAAGAAAAAAAAAAAAAAAAAGAAAGAAAGCTTAAATAATTAATTTCATAATTCATATAATCTTTTAAATTAAAATGAAATTTCATTTTCTCATTTCATTATATTATGGTAAAAAATAATAGATTTTACAGACAAGAAAAAAAAAAAAAAAAAATTATTTAACTTGAATTAAAAGAGAGATTTTTTAATGATTTTATATTTTAATTTTTTATTATAATATTAATGAAGAAACAAAAGATTAATAAAAAATCAAATAATTAGAAAAAATATAAAATGAAAATAATAGCAAAATCAAGAAGAAAAAAAAAATAAAAAAGTTTAAAAAACAATTTCATTGTTCATATAATCTTTTAAATCAAAATAAAATTTCATTATCTTATTTCATTATATTATGATAAAAAATAATAGATTATTCAGACAGGAAAAAAATTTTTTTTCACTTAATTTGAATTAAAAGAGAGATTTTTAATGATTCAATATTTTAATTTTTTATTATAATATTAATGAAGAAACAAAAGATTAAAAAAATAATAGATAATTAAGACAAGGAAAAAAAAATAATTATAGTTGACTTGAATTTAAATAAGAGATTTTTTATTGATTTTTTCTTCTTTTTTTTATATTATTTTTTTTTCTTTTTTTTTATTATATTATTCAAGTGAAGAAACTATGGTTATAACTGATCTTAGTGCAGATCCAACCTATCCTCGTGATAATAATCATCCATGTCCAAAATGTGGATATGAAGGTATGGATATATATATATATATATATATATTTACAATTATATTTATATTTATTTTTATATTAACAATTATTATGAATTATATAATTCTTATTTTATAATATTTATATTTTTATGCTATTTAATAAAAAATATTTCAGAGGGTAAATACACATAAATATAATTAATAAAATAAAATAGAATAAAATAAAATATAAAAGATAATTATTTATATAATAATATATTAATTGTATTTTTTATATATTATAGCTGTATATTTCCAATCTCGTTCAAGACGTGCTGATACATCAATGAGATTGTACTTTGCTTGTTGTAATAAGGATTGTGGTCATCGTTGGTATGAAGCTTAAGTTTTTTGGATTATTTCTTATTTTCAAAGGCCTATTTATTATATATCAGCTACTTTGAATTATTTAATTTTACCATACACTTTCAATACTTTTTTTTTTTACTCTATATTTAAAAGATAATAAAACAAAAGCATAAAATAAAGAAGTAAATACTATTCATTTTTTTAATTTAATTTTTCTTTTATAATACATTATATATTAAATAGAATACTAAATTATTTATTTAAATATTGATATCATTTTATAATTTTATATTTTTTTGACAATTTATTTTTTATTTCATTTTATAATTATCAAAAAAAGAACACAAATAAAGTAAATTAAATTTTTTTTTAAAAGAAAAAATAATTATATAATAAAAAGGAATATCTTAAATATATATATCATATATAAATATATATATAATATATTTTGAAATATTAAGAATAAATTTTTTTTTTTTTTTTTTTTTTTTTTTTTTTTTCAATTTATTTAAATTAATTAGTAAATTATAATATAAATAATTAAAGAAAAAAATATATAAAAAAGAAGAAAACGATTCTATAATTATTACTAAATTATTTATAATTTATTAATTCTTTTTTTGTGTTTATTAATTATAAAATTATTAAATGAAGCTTAAAAATCGTTTGTAATGTTTATTATGCTTTAAATATTTATATATTTAATGTATATAAATTTTTTATTCTTTAAAAAAGTAAAAATAAAAAAAAAAAAGAAGACAAAAGAAAAGATGTATTTTTTATTATATGTCTATATGTTTTTTTATAATTTTAAAAATCTATTTTGGTGGTTGTTTTTCATACATTACAATTTTATCCCCATCTTTATTACTGGCTTCACCACTATTATTATTGGTGGAACTTTTCTTTTCTTTTTTCATGTAATATCCATTACATTGGTCACATATTTCTAAATCTTCATCTTCTAATCCTATTTTTTCAACATTTTTAGTTAATGAATTCACAGTTTCGTTAATATCATCTTTACTATCATCAACAGTAGAGGTTCCTACATTATTATCGTAATTTTCAGAAATTTTTTGAGCACATTTTTCAAAACGTTTTGCATAATATGCTGGTGGACGATTCCAATTAACATATTGTGATCCATATTCAGAAAGATAAGTTCCACTAATAATACCATCATCATAAGTTTGAGTTTGAGCATTGTAATTAAGTTCATCAAAATTAACATATGGGAATAATTGTTTTAGTCTTCTTAAATCAATTTCTTTTCTATAAGCATCGTACATTTTAGCACGATTTAACTTTAAATTTTCATCATAATTCTTATTATTTGTTTTTTAATTTTAATAAAATTGGTTTATTCAGATTATTATTATTATTATTATTATTATTATTATTATTATAATTTTATTATTAAATTATAATTTTTTTTAAAATTTGTTTAATTATAATTATTTATTTAATTTTCATTATTTTATTTATTTCATTATTATTATTTTTATTAAATAAGAAATAATTGTATATATTTATTATTTTATTATTTTTTTTAATTATTATAATTTTTTATATATATATAAAAAAAAAGAATTAATAAATATGACCGAGGAAAATTATGTATAAAATTATATATAATTTTAGTTTTTAATATTTTTTGTTACCTTAATACTTGCTTTTGAGCTTGGGAATTTCTTCATTTTTTCATATTCGAAAGATGTTGGTTTATTTCCAATCCAAGGATTGTTTCCGTATCCGTCTCTTCTGTAATGGCTAATTAATGCTTCAACTTGTTCATTTATATCTTTTTGTGATTTACAACATTTATCTTTATTGGTTGTATTTTTGGATGCATTTTTTGATTTACTACTACCATTTGATTTATTTGATTTAGAGGAACGATTTGATGAAGAAGAAGAAGGTCTCTTTTGAGTTGTAACTTCTACATTTTCAGCTTTAGTAATATTACAATCATCTGAAAGTTTTGGTAATACAAGTTCTTCTTCCTTTGTTTCCTTCTTTGGAACTATTTTTTTTTCTGTTATATATAATTCATCATCTTCGGGAATAAATTTTGATTTTAAAGAATCTTCTAATAATGATAATTTTTTAAAATTTTCTTCTTGTAATTCTTTTAATTCTTCAAGTTGTTTTTCTAATATATCTTGTGGTTTTCGAAATTGATTTCTAATTTTCCAGGTATATTGACTCTATTTTATTATATAATTAATATATGTATATATATTTTTATTTATATTTTATTTTATTTTATTTTATTTTATTTTATTTATTTATTTATATATATGAATTATTTATTTAATTATTTATAAACATTATAATATATCCATTTTTTAAAATATTATTTCGGTTAATTGTCAAATAATAATTTTTTTTTTTATTTTTTTATTAATAAATTTATAATAATTAAAGTATATATATGTATTTAACCTGATATTCAGATGTCCATGGTTTATATAAAAATGACATTTTGTTGAAGTAACAAGATTATAGGATAATTAAACTAATAATATTCTTATTATGATTATATAATAATTGATGGAAAAAAAGAAGTAAAAATATTAGAAATAATTTTTTTATTATCTTTTTATTTTATTATCTTTTTTTTTATTCTATTTTTTAATTTTTTTTTTTTCTTTTTTTTTACTTTTTTTACTTTTTTTTTTTTTTTTTTTCTTATAATTTTTTTAATATATTATTATTTTATTTATTAATTATAATTTATTTTTTCTTTTTCTTATTATAATGCTAATGGAAATCGAAGACAAAAAAAAAAATTGCCGATGATAATATAAAAAAAATTTTTTTTTTTTAAAAAATTTGAAAGATTACTTTAGATTGAAAATTAACTTTATTTTAATCTATCAAATTGTTTTTAATTTTTAAAAACTAAAAAAATAAAGAGCAAAAAATTATTAATAATAATCTTTACTTTAATTTAATATTATGTTATTTTTAAAATATGTTCATAAAAAAAGAGAGAGAGAAAGAGAAAAAAAATTGTTTTTATATATTAAGAAAGAAAAAAATAAAGGAATATATATCAATTAAATTTTAAGTTATAATTACTATAATTAAAATATATTTTAATAAGAATAATTTTTTATAAATATATATATTTCTATTAGATTGAATTGTACCATATAGTAAAAAAAGAAAACTTTAAATATTATTTAAATCAAAAATTATATATACGTATATTTACATAAAAACAATTGAAAATCAATTAATTTGTAAATAATAAATAATTAAAAATATAGTAAATAATAATATTGTTGTTATTACTATTTTTAAAAATTATTCTTTTTTGTATTTTATACTAATAATATAATATGGCATAATAAAAGTGTTATATTGAAATATAGGTAAAGATAATGACACCATTATTATTAATGAAGTCAATATAATAATAATAAAAAAAAATAATTAAAATATAAGAGTAATAATTGTCAAGTTGAACATTAAACTTATGATACATTATAAATATATATTATATTTAATATTTCATTCATGATTTGGGATACATATATGAAATGAATGGTATAAAAGAGATATTATTTATAAATAAACTTATATAATATAGTCAAATTATAATTAAGTAATAAAAAAAAAGTAATACATTGTTTATATTATGAATATGAATATATAATAAATAATTGAATATTTCAAGTTCATATTCAATTATTTATTATATTAAACTGAAATATTCATTTATATTATTATGAATTCGTAACAATAATATATTTAAAATATATATATATATAATTTAATAAAGGATATATATTAATATATTAATATGTTAATATATAATATTATTTTTGTTATTATTTTTTATTTTTTACTTTATTTTTACCAAAAGTTTTTAACTAAATAAAATTAAGTATTTTTATTAAAAGCTTTAACTAAATAAAATAAAGTATATAATAATGTTACATTAATTAAATTTTTTTTTTTTTTTTTTATTAAAATGAAAAAAGTTGAAATCAAAAAAATCGAAAAAATCGAAAAACGAAAAACAAAATAAAATAAATAAAATCAATAACGAAAATGAAAAAAAACAAAAAATTAAAAAAAGAAAAAAGATAAAAAAAATAATATATAATATTAGTGTAATTCAATATAATTCTAATATAATTCAATTTATTTCTAATATAATTTAATATATTAATAGTTTAATCCAATTATTTATTATATTAAAAATTTGAATTTTAGATTGTATATATTTAAATATATATTCAGAAAGTGTAATATAATCAAGTATAATTTAATATATATTATTTACGTTAATTTGTATTTAAAATTTATTAAAAATTTAATATAAAATATAAACGAAAAAAAAAATAAAACATTAATAAATGAGATTAATTATAAATTATACATAAAAAGATAATATATATATTCATAATTAACTTTATTTTTTTAAAATTATAATTTCTTTCATTTGAAAAAAGATTTAAAATTAAAAAGAAATCTAAAAATATATTGTTTGTATAGTTAATTAATTTAATTATAATAATAAATTTTTAAAAAAAATGAATTCATTATTATCAACGGCTAATCTTTTAAATCAAAGATTAGCTATTCATCCTTTATTAAATACAAGTACTGTAAATTTAATAAATTTTAAGAGTTATTTATCAAAGACAAAGAAACCTATGCCACCTGTTCATCAACTTAGTTTTATTATTGATGGTCCAGCTGCAAGTGGTAAAACTGAAATTTCTAAAGGTGTTTCAAAAAAACTTGGTTTCAATTGGGTTGATTCTCAAGCCATTTACAGAGCTGTAATGTAACATTTTATATATATATATATATATAGTAATAATAATATGTATTATAATTCTAATTCTACAATTTCTTTGATATAATATTTATCTATCTATATATATATATATATTTAAATCATTATCATTATAAAAAAAAGTTAATTTTGAAATGTAAAGAAAATAATATTGATATTTTACCATCTAATGGTAAAAAAATTGGTGAATTAGCTTCAAAAACTGATTTTGATTTTAAGTTTGAAAGAGATGATAATTCTTATAAGATTATCATGAATAATCAAGATGTTACTAAAAAGATTGAAGACAGTAATATACCAGATAAAGATGTATTAAATGCACTTTCAATACCTGAAATTACAGAAGCTATGAAAAATAAACAGAGAAGACTTGTATATTTGAATGAAGAACGTATGAGAAAAGAATTAGAAAAAGAAGGTGAGATTAATTCCGAAAAATCTAAACTTTATTGTACTATTTTAGAAGGTAGAGCTGCTGGTAAAAATGTTTTTCCAGATGCCCATTTAATTTTCAATTTAAAAGCTGATGTTAATGTTCGTGCAGAACGTCGTTTCAAAGAAAAAAACGGAAAACAATCACGAGAAGAAATTATTGAAGAAATGAAAGAAGATGAAGCCAATTATTCTGAATTAATTACACCATTAAAGAGAGCATTAAATATTAATACTACAGAATTAAATAAGGAGGAACAAATTGAAACTATTGGATTTTTGATTAAGGATAGAATTAAGAGATATTTTGATAATATTGGTCCAATGTATTAAGAATGAATTAACTAAGGAAAAGAAAAAAAAAAAAAAAAACAGTTTTTTTTTTTTTTTTTTTCTTTTTTAATTATTAAATTATACTTATATTGATATATTTAATAGAAATTAATAGAAATAATAATAAACATTTTGATATGAAATCAAAACATATTTATATATATAAAAGGAAAAAAAAAAATAATTATTTATTGTAATAATATTAATTTATGTATCTTAAAAAAACTATTTAATAATTAAATTTATTTTCTATGATTAAACAAAATTAAAAAAAAAAAAAAAAAGATTAGATATAAGTTGCTATTTCTAAATAAGAAATGGTAAATTCATTAAAAAAATAAAAATATAATATATAGGAGAAAAAAATAAAAAACAAAAAACAAAAAACAAAAAAACAAAAAAAACAAAAAAACTAAAAACAAAAAATAAAAACTTAAATAAAATAAAATAAAATAAAATATATAAAAAAATAAAAAAATAAAAAAAAAAAAAAAAATAAAAATAAATTATAAAAATAAAGTTTTTGTTGTAATTAAGCTAATTGTAAAAGTTTTAAATAATTAAAAAATTTGTATGTATTTGGTAAATTGATACATATATGTATGTATTATTTTATTATTTTTATTTTTTTTTTTTTTTACTTTTTCTGTATAATGCAAATAATTAAAATATAAAACCAAGAATATAAATATTATTAATTATATATGATAAAAAAAAAAAAAAAAAAAAAAAAAAGATATAAGCTATCAAAATTGTTTTAATATTTTATAAAATATATTATTAATATTGTCATTATAAATGAAATAAAACTATATATAGTTAATGCATAATAAGAATATTAGATAAATATAATATCAAAATTGAAAAAATGAAATCGTAAACATTGTTTTTAATTGTTTTGAATGTTTCATTCAGTATTAAGAATTTATAGTTTTCCTTTAATAACTTCATTAATTGGTTTTTCAGCATATTGTTTTCCAGGAATATATGAACCAAAAATGGCTACAATTAAGGATAGTATAACTAATTCAAAGAACATAAAGAATGGGAATGATAATGTGAATGGAAGTTGCATAAACAAGTTAAATTGCATTGTAATAATAACTGCAGAAATAAGACCTTTTATATATGTAATAAATTATAATATTATTAGTATAATTAATGCTATTATGAATATTATTATTATATATCATAAGGAAAATAAAAATTTTTTTTGAAAATTTACCAATTGATGTACCAACAACAACACATGAGAGAATAATACAAATAGCTTCATAAATATAAACATTTATAACTTCTACTGCCTATTTTATTTATTTATTTTTGTTATAATTTATAAAAAAAATAGAAAATATAAAAAATATTAATGACAAAATTATAAATATATATATATTTATATATATATATATTTTTTTTTTTTTTTCTTTTTTTTTTTTTTTGTGTTAATTATTAATAATTATTATATTACCGATAAACCAATTGAACGTAAAATACCAAATTCCCATGAATTTTCTTTAAGATTCGCAGTAAATGACAGGTAGCACATAAAGGAGCACATAAATATTCCAAGAAAAGCAACTATTTATAATATATTAATATATTTTATATTCATATTTTACAAAATTATTTAGTATAAATAAATAAATAAATAAATAAATAAATAAATAAATAAATAAATAAATAAATAAATAAATAAATAAATAAATAAATAAATAAATAAATAAACAAACAAACAAACAAACAAACAAATAAATAAATAAATAAATAAATAAATAAATAAATAAATAAATAAATAAATAAATAAATAAATAAATAAATAAATAAATAAATAAATAAATAAATAAATAAATAAATAAATAAATAAATAAATAAATAAATAAATAAATAAATAAATAAATAAATAAATAAATAACTAATATTGAAAAATATAAAACATACTGAAATAGAATATATTATTTAATAAATCAGCAATGGAATTGGTTGATTTTACTGAATGTCTTAAATTATTAACTGAAAATTTTGTTGAATCATCAATATATCTTAAAATATTATTTATAATATCTTCAATTTGAAAATCAGTAGCATCTTTTTTAACTTTAATAAATAAATACTTTTTTAGTGATTGCTCATGATATTTATATACGTCTACTGTTTTTGTTGGAGGATTGGCTATATATAAAAATTCTGTTGTCAAATTTAAAAATCTATTATAATTATCCATGGATAAAAATCCAACATAACCATTACTTAACATTCCTGATGAAATATCTGTAAAACCAGGGAATTTATTTAAAATACCAATTGGTTTTAATAAATAAACTTCTGATATATCATTATCATTACCATCAATAATTAATGGAAGCCAATCAGATATAGTTGTATAAGTTTCTTCCATAAAATTACTACCTATTAATATTGGATAAGCAATTGAGTAGGTTCTTGTTGAATTTAATGGGTAATAATACTTAGGTTTAGTTTTAGTTGTTACTGTTCCTTTATTAATGGATTCAAAGGATTCTGGAATATAATCTACTATATCCTTTAATGTATCAATATTTTGATTTAATGATAAAATTGGATCATTATTATAAATATATTTATTATCGTACTCTTCAACAGAATAATATCTAGTCAATAATGTTTTTAATATATTTGTTTCTACTCCAAAAAATTCAACATATTTACAACTTATACCAGAAACTGGGCATAATGAAGTAGAACGAACTTGACTATTGTAATTTAAAGGATAAGTTACAAAAGAATATTCTTCTATAAGATCTTCATCATCCGTTATTGAATTACTGTCTAGTAAGGCTCTTATCTCATCTTCAGGAAGAGGTGTATCGAAAGATTTAGCAACAATAGAAATATCTGCACCTGTAGTCCATTCAATTTGTCTTGATAAGGAACCTCCCATTAGAGAAAAAAGTGCTGCAGCAAAAATAATATACGCTAAACATAAAGAAAACATTATTGATGTTTTACTATTTCTACTAAAATGATTTTGCAAATTTTTTTTAACAACAATTTTTAGTTTTTTATTAGGTCCCCATATAACTAAAGAAACACATACTTTTTCAAGTAAATTATTAATTACTTGTCCAAGTAGAGTTTCACCAAGAATCATGACTATTATAATTATTGAAAAAATTAAATACATAATAAATATCATTTAATATATTATATTTATATATATTAAATAATATATATATATATATATACTTTGATACTTCATAATAATATATATTAAACTAAAAAAAGTTTTTAAAACGAATTTATATTATTCATAAAGTATTTACCTAATAAAAGTAAAGTTAAAAATCTAAAGAATAAAGCATAATTCTGAGATACATAAGCTGTTGGAACTCCATAATAAACACCAAAACCAATAACAACCATAATTATTGATATTGCTATTTCAGGTAATGACATACCTATATCTTCTAATTTTTTAATTTTAACTTGTGTTTCAGAAACAACACGATGATAAATATCTAATGCATCCCTTAAAGTCTTTGTTAGAGCTCTTTTAACAAGACCAACTATACCAAATATTGGTATAAAAAATCCAATACCAACACCAAGAATTAAAGCTGAAGTACTTATACGAACATCGATTGATGTTTCTGCATATTGTGAAATTACATAATCAACAGGTATATAAACAATTTTACATAAAAATACACCTAATATAATACCAGGAATTGAAAAGAATAAAGACTAAAAAAAAAATAACAAAAAATATATAGATTATATATCATAAAAAAAGAAGAATTATTAATGTAATTTAAAAATATATAATTTTTAATACAATAAGAAAAATTATTTTATACCTGGAATAGTAAAATAATAATTAAAACTGTATGATGTAAACCTAATGATCTAATCATACCATATTCAAATGTTTTTTCTTCAACATCTGTCATTAATAATGAATAAATAAGGATAACCATTAATAAACATAATACTGAAATGATAGAGAAGAATAACTATTTTTCATTTTTTTTTTATTTAATTAGAAATATAATAAAATATTATTATAAAATATTAAAGTTTTAATAAATATTTTAACTCATCAATATAAATAATAATTATCTTTTATATATATTTGTATATATTATTTTTACCTCATCAAGAAAAACCATTAAAACTTCACTACTATTAACAGCTAAGAATAATACAGATGTATATTCAGCAGTAAAATTAAATCCTAATGAATCTGCAACCTGATTTGTAAACCTGATAATATCTTTTTTAGCATTAGCATGTGATTTTGTATATGATTCCATACGATTATTTTTCATTACAATAACCATTAAAGCATTTTCCTTTATATAATTATATATTATATTAATTAAAAAAGATAAATAAAATATATATTTTAATTATTTAATTTATTATTTATTAATTTAATAAATTTTTTTTATTTAATAATAGTTTTTTTTTTTTAAAATATACCACTGGATTAAATATATTATCAATATCTTTTATTTTAGACACATCAAAGCTAATATTAATAGGATATTCAGAATTTATTAATTCATTAACAATATTTTCAACTAATTTAAATATTAAATTTTTTATTTGTTCCAATTCAATGACTCCAACATTTCCCAAAGTTGAAGGAAACATTCCATAACTTTTATCAATATCGTCAACCACTTATATATACATTTTAATATTTATAAAAAATATATTATAGATTAGTCATATGGATATTATAAGTATTAGCAAAGAAATACTAATTATTTATTTATTTTTTATATACCTAAATAATTATTAGAGATAATAAGACCATTTTTTATAACTTTGTCATAGCTTTTATTAATTTTATTTATTGAATCAGTTTCTAAATATATAAAAAAAAAAAAAATAAAAATAAATAACTATAGTTCGTTATAAGAATATTATATAAATAATTTATTAACTTTTTAAATATTGATTTATTATTTGATCATATTCCTTGTCTGAATATTCTGTTTTTTTAATTATTTCATTTATAACATCATTCATTATATCGCTTTTGAATTCCATATCTGGATATACCTTTTTTTAAAATAAAGATAATAAAGATAATAATAACAATTTATGATATTAACTTTAGATTAAAATAACTAATAATTATTATTATATTATTCAATATTATATATATATGTTAAATAATTACTTCTGTTATTAAACTTGTAAAATTAAATTGTAATGTAATTGTTTGTCCGGCATTAGGTTGAACATGAAGGGTTCTTATTAATGATGAAGATAATAAAATTTCATTATTTCCTAATTTTCTGAACGGCCAGTGAGATGCTAACCCAATTTCCTAATTATATAGATAGTATAATATTATATTTTAGTAATCATAAATAAAATTGTATAATAACTAATATGTTATTACTGAGAGTTTATACTCTTTTTTGATATTATTTTTAATTTGATTTTTAATAACTATATATGTGTTTTAATTTACTTTTTCAAGGGTGGTATTTAAAAAAAAGGTATAAAGAGATCCAGAATATTCATTATTCATTGCTTCTGCAGTTAAGGCCCATCTTGGAGCAGAACCGGCAACTTCACTTAAATCTTTTGTTTTTTCATTTATATGTGTATAATTTAATAATGAAAATTGCCCTTCTGAATTTGTTGAAGGTGAAAGTACTAAGTCATATTTTCCAACCTTTTTTGTTTATTTTTTTTTTTTTATTTTTTATTATTAAAATTACAAGTATTAGATTAAAATTATATTCTTTATTATATTATATTATATTATATTATATTATATTATATTATATTATATTATATTATATTATATTATATTCTTTTATTACAATATCTTCTTGCGCTTTAACAAGTAGTACTGATGAACGTTTTAATGCATTTTGAATTAAACTAAAATTTTTAAGGTGATTAATTAGTCATTAAAGATAAGGGAAATAAAATTAATAATTCTAATAAGTTAATATTAATACCATAAAAAGAATACTACAAGGAAAACTGTGGATGATCCAATAATGAATGATCTTTAATATAGTTATTAATATTGAATATAAATATAATTTATTATTTCTTATATATTTTAAATTTATACCAAAATATTATATTTAATAATTTTTTTATATTGGTTAATTAATACTTTATAATATATAAAAAATATACCTTGGATTTTTTTTGTTATCATTAGCAACATAATGAAATGCTGTTTTTATGTTTTGCCAATAGATTTTACATTTATAAATTATCCCATGTTTAATACCATCTTTTACACTATAACTCGATATATTTCTTGATATATTTCTTCTAAAATCCTTCATTTTTATATATTATTATTCTACTTTTTCAAGTTAATTTAGAGATGATATAAAAGGCAACGATATAATAAATTTTAATTTTCAAATTTATTATTTTTTTTATTTTATAATTTTTTTTATTTGTTTATTATTTTTTATTATTATTTATAACATTCTTCCTTTCATATATATCTTTTAATAATTTTGTAAAAAAGTAAAGTAAAATTAAACAAAAAGAAGAAAATTAATAAATAAATAATTTAAAATTTGAATATAAATAAAAATTATTCAATTTCAATAATTAATATCAATTATATATTAATTTTTTTTATTGTAATATATTATAAAAGTAAAAAACAAAATTAAATAAAGAAATTGTCAATATTCAAATAAAATACTGTTATTATAATTATTAAGGTTTGAAATGTTAATTAAAAAAAAATATAAAATATAAAATATTAAAAATGTTAAAAAGAAAAAAAACAAAATAACTAAATGTAAATTAATCTATTATTTATGTAAAATTTAATTAAAAATTCAAAAAAAAATTTTTTTTCTTATACTGTAATATATAGTAAACATATTTTATATTAAATAATAAACAATTAAAATTAATTTATAAAATTTAAAAAATTTTTATATTTATTTTTATAATTGTGATATATAATTTTTTATATATAAATATTTTTATATAGAAAACCATTGAAAAAAATATTTTAATAATATTTAAAATATTATAAATAAAAAAGAAAATATATAAATAAAATAAAGTAAAATAGAAATGTATTTTGAAGTAGAGGTCAGTGGAGAATATATATTAAGTTCATGGCACCCACGATATTCAATAATAGCTGTAACAAAAAAAGATGGTTCAGTAGAGATTTTAAATGATGAAGGTGTTCGAATAAATAAAGAAATAATAAAAAAAGATAGTAGTGTTTCATTTTTATTATGGCATTCTACAAAAAAGTTTCTTTTAATTGGTTGGATTAATGGTAAAACATATATATTGATTAATAATTTTTTTTTAATAATATTTATTTTATATATATATATTTAATATATATATTTATCAATATTTTTTTTTATAATATGAATTATGTATAAAAAACATATTCATTATATCAATTGAAAAAATAATGAAAATCAATTAATGATATGAAAAAGGTACTTTGTCAGTATGGAATGATTATGATAAAGTTTTAAAGGAGGAATCATTACACAAAAATAGAATAAAATGTTATAAATGGAGTCCAAATTCAAATAAATTTATTACAATTGATACTGATAATAAATTAATATTATGGAAAGTAGACAGACGTGGTAGATTATTTTCATTATATCAAAATAATTTTAAAATGAATATTACTCAATGTATGTTCCATCCAGTAATTAATTATAGGAAAACTAGGTATATAATAGAAAATAGATATATGTGTTTATTAATAATAATTTAAAAAGGAATTTAAGAATAAAAGATATGAAAGAAATAAATTTTAATAATATTTTTTAAAAATATAGAGACAAAGATGAAAATATAGCATTTTTCTTGGGAGGAAATAATGGAATAATTTATTATATTAATGAAAAATTCCAATGTATTGAAAGTACAAACATATATAAACCAATTTTATCTTTAAAATATTTTGAAAATCAAGGAATTATTCTTGCAATAACAGAAGATATGTCATTATTTGAATTTGAATTTAGAAAAGATGGAAAACTATTTCAAATAGCAAAAGTATTTTCAATATCATTTTATTATTATATATAATTTCTTTTAATTTTCATTTTTTTTAATGGAAAAGAAAAAAAATGATAAAAATAAAATGAAAAGGGCAAATTTTAATAGTATAATATATATAGTTAAAACTTTCGGCAGGTATTAATAATGATAAATCAAAATATACAATTGAATGGGTTGGTATAGGTTTATTAGCTATATGTAATGGAGAACAAAGTATAAGAATTTTAAATCTTAATAATGAAGAGAATTATAATATTGCATCACCTGGTGAGTTTATGATTTCAATATAAATTTTATATATAATATAGAGAAAAGAAAAGTAAAAGTACAAATTTTAGATATTATCTATATTGATAATTTTCATATTATAATAATTAATAAATCAGGTGGTAATGAAAATCTTACAAAAATGACATTTAATTCACATAAAAACATATTAGCTGGTAAAAAATTTATAAAAATTAATATTTAATATATATTAGTATATTTTTTTTTAATTATAAAATTTATATATATATATATAATTAAATTATCAAATTTAGCTGGTACTGATAAAGGAAATATCTATTTATGGAAATGTAATAATAAACGTGATAAATATAATGAATGTATATATTCCTGGGAGGTATGAAATAGTTATATAATAATTTATAAATGTTTTATAATCTATTATGTTCTTATGGTATAATTATATATTTAGTTTATATATAAAATGAAAGTACTAAATGCTGTTGAATCATTGGAATGGGGTAATGTATAATATAATATTTGAAATATTTATGGTAAAAAAACTAAATAGTTCATATATAATATTAATATTATTTATTATATTTTTATATAATTGAAAAAATAAAAGGTGGAAATGGAAATATGTTATTAGCAAAATATGATCAAGCTTTAGTAATTTATGGTGAACAAACATTGTATTCTTATATTAATAAAGATAAAATTGTTTATCAAATTGGATCAGGAAAATTATTGATTACTCATTTAGATGGAAATGTATATATATTTATATATAAATTATTATAAATATTTATTTTATTTATTATTAATATTATCAAAATTATCAATATTCTTTTTTAATTTTTATAATACATAAATAAATAATATATTATATATAATTTTATTATGATTAAAAGAATTCCATTTCAATAAGCACATCAAGTAAAATTAAAGGTGTATCCATTTCACACGAACATATTGCTATATGGGATGGAAAAATAATAGAAGTTTCAAAATTCGATAGAAGTTTGTTGAAATTCATATATAATATTATTAAGAGATAATTATAAAAATATAAATATTTATGTTTTTTTATAATATTATTATATATATATAACAACAATTTTAATAAAAAAATTAACAGAAACTATTGAATCAGTTGGAATTATAAAATCAGATTCATTAATAATTAATATAAATGATCAAGAATTATTTATTGCTGATGGATTAAAAATAGATATATGCAATTTCCAAGGTACTGTTAAACAATCAATTGTGGGGTTAGAATCCGAAGGAGAAATATGTTCAATACATTCAGCAAATAATTATTTAGTAGTGGTATGTATAGTAATTGCAATTAAGATTATAATATATTAATATTAAAATTAAAAAGTATTTTAAAATGAATTAATATTTAATCATTTTATTGTTTGTTTTATATTTAAAAATTAACAAATTAAAAAAGGGTACATCAAATAAATGCTTAAAAATTATTGATACGTCAAAAAGAGAAGCAAAAGTTATGTATACTAAAATATTTGATGAGTAAGTATTATGTGAATATTTCAATTATATTAATTATTTAATATAATAATAATAATAATAATAATAATAATAATAATTAATATAATTGAATTTTTTTATTAATGCAATTTTTATTAAATAGTCTTGATGTAGAATGTATATCATCAGTAAAATGTAGTTATACAGGAAATTACATAAGTTTTATGAATTCATCTTCTGTTAATGGTATGAATATTAAGAAATAATATAATAAATAAGTAATTTAATATAAAAATTTTGCTAATAGTTTTTATTAAATATTTGTAAAAAAATATAAAATAAAATATAGATAATAAATTATATATATATGATAATGAGAAGGCTATTGCTATGAACATTGATTTTTCAGAATTAGGTTTAAAAGTAAGAAATAAAAATATAAAATATATAAAATTATTTATATTATTATTTTATAAATAATATTAATAATTATCTTTTTAGCCAATAAATTATATATGGGATTCAGTAGATCATCGATTACTTGTATGTGAAGTAGAACAAATATTTTCTATTGAAAATGGTATATATATTAAAATATGAATTAAAAATAAATTTAATATAATTATTATTTAAAGTTATTTATTTATTAAATACTTTTATAATATTAGATCATCAAATTAAACGAGAACAATCAAAATGTAATGAAGTATGTATTAGAAGTTAATATATAATTTTTTATAATATATTATGTTATAATTAAAAGCAAACAAATAATAAAATCTTTATTTATTTTAACATAATAAAAAATGAAAACAATATTCTTTTATTAGATTTTATTTTTATATATTTCCCCAGAAAATAAAATTTTGATTCATTCAAGAGTTCCAATAAATGATTGCAAATTTATTGGATCATCTGTACCATTTATATATTTAATGAAGGTACATGTTATATATGCTATATAATTTAATTTCTTTCACTATATAATTTAGATATTTATTTAAAATATTTATTAAATACTTAAATTAATTAACTATATATAAAATAGAAAAAAAGTGATAATGGAGATAATAATAATTCAGAAATTGTATTAGAGAAACAAATTATGAAAGGATATGCTGGTGTTGATTGTAATGATACTACAATTATAAAACATATGATAGATTTTTGTTATTATATTACTATTGGAAATTTAGATGAAGCTTTTAAGGTTTGAAATTTTATATAATATTGCATTTTTTAAATCATAAAAATCTATGTATAATCGAATAATTTAATTAAAATACTTTTACATAATTATATTATGGAGTCTGTTCATATGATTAAAAATAAGGAAGTATGGGAAAATATGGCAAAAATGTCAATAAAAACAAAAAGATTAGATGTTGCTTCTATTTGTTTAGGAAATATGGGAAATGCTGTTGCTGTTCAAGCATTAAACGAATTATCTAATGAGGAATGTAATGATGTAAAATTGGCTACGATTGCAATTTATTTAGGTATGTTAAAATCAATAAAATATATATTTATTTATAATATTTTATAAATAAATAATGATTAAAAGTTAATATATAATACACAAAAAATATTTATTAATGATATAATTATAGAAATGTATGATGAAGCTGAAAAATTATTTATTAGTGCCAAAGCTTATGATAAACTTAGTCAACTTTATCAAGTATTTTTTTATAATTATTTTCACTTTTAATTATTTTACTTTACTATTTAAAGTTCTTTAGTATATTCAATATTAATAATTGTATTATTTTATTAATAAATTATTTATAAGGCAAGAGGAAAATGGGAAAAAGCAATTGATATTGTTACAAGCTATAATAAAATTAATATTAAACCAACGTATTATAATTATGGAAAATATTTAGAGGAAATGGGTGATTATAATGGTGCAATTAAAGCATATGAAAAATCAGGAAATTCAAAGTAATTCTTTTATATTTTTTATTATAAATTTATAAATATAATATGTAATTATATAAATCAAGAATATGTATTTATATATTATAATATAATACTATAAGTTTTGAAATACCAAGAATATTTTTAAAAATTATTAAAGATGAAAATAAGTTAAAAGAATATGTAGAAAACTCTACAGATAAGGTATTTAAAAGATTTATGTTTCATTGTATTATATATATGTATTATTTTTCTAAATGTTTTTAATATATTTTATAAAATATAGAGTATTTATAAATGGTGGGCTCAATATTGTGAATTGAAAAGCGATTTTGAAGAAGCAATTAAATATTATCAAAAAGCAAATGAATTAAGTTTAGCTGTTAAAGTACTATGTTCCTCAGGAAAACTTAATGAAGTAATATATATATATTAACATCAAATTTTTTATTTAATAATTGCTTGAATAGTAATTTTAATTTCAATATTATCAATAGGCAATTAAATTGGCTGAAAGTGCAAATAATCCTGCAGCCGATTTCCATATTGGTAGACAATATGAAAATCAAAGAAATGTATTTATATTTATATATGTTAAAATTTTTTTATCAAATTTATATCGCTAATAAATAATATATTATAATGTATTAATATATATGTTTATGTATATATATAATTTTTATATGTTAAATCTACAGATTAAAGAAGCTATAAAATTCTATTCAAATGCTAAATGCTATAGTTATGCTATAGCATTAGCCAAAGATTATAAATTAGAAACTGATTTAATGCAATTAGCGTTAAAGAGTACTCCTGAATTAATGATTGACGTAGCAAGGTATTCATAGTAATTTTAATAATATATTTTATGTCATTTTATTTTTTTAACATTATTAATTTCTTTTTGTATCTAGATATTTTGAAGATGTAGTACATGAATATGATAAAGCTATTAATTTATATTATAAAGGCGAAAATATATCAAAAGCGCTCGATTTATGTTTTAAACATCAACAATATGAGTTATTAGGAGATATAAGTAAATTTATTTTATTTGATATATTATTTAAATTTATGTTAATTAATAATATATTTCATTCATTAATTAATTTTTTTTTTAGTTATGAGCTTTGATGATAATATAGATATATCAACTTTAAAGAAATGCATTGATTATTTCCTTAAGAAAAAAGATTACGAAAAAGCTATTCATTTATATATAAAGGCTGGTCAATATGAAGATGTATGATATATAATAATAAATAAGATAAATAAATAATTATAGTATCATATTTGTTTAAATATATAACAATTGCTTATATATTGTTTTTTTAATATAATTATACAGGCTATTGATTTATGTTTAGCGCATAATGTTATAATAACTGAAGAAATGGCAGATAATTTTGTTGAATCAGATGATCCTAAAAAGAATAAAGAGATTAATTTAAAATTGGCAAAAGCTTGTTTACAACAAAAATCCTTCCATTTAGCATGTAAAAAGTTTACTCAGGTTAGTATATATTTATATATAGAATTTCTTTATAATATATTGATTTTTTGTATTTATTTAATCAATTAATAATTTTATGTAATTATAATTTAATTCATATTTAAAGATTGGTGATAGACTTTCAGCTATGAAATCATTGTTATGCTCAGGAGATACTGAAAAAATTATATTTTTTGCTAGTAAATATATAATAATAATAATAATAATAATAATAATAATAATAATAATAATAATAATAATAATAATAATAATAATAATAAATAATAATAATAATATTGGTAATAACATAACTACTTTAATTTACTATTAAAATTTATCTTTAATAGATGTTTCTGGTCCAAAACAAAAAGAAATATTTATATTGGCTGGTAATTATTTACAAACATTAGACTGGAGAAATAATGCCTCTATTACCAAAAATATTATTCAACTTTATACCAAAGGAAAGGCATATGATTCTATTGCTAAATTCTTTGAATCATGTGCACAAGTCGAAATTGATGATTACCAAAATTATCAAGAGGTAAATATTAAAATTTTTGATAACAAAAATTGAAAGAAAACTCAAAAGAAAAGTTAACAATATATTATAGAAATCTTCAAATTTTACATTAAATAATTATTAATATATATATATATATATTAAATAAAAATCAATTTTATTTATTATTATATTTTAATAAATAACTAAAAAACCAATAAATAGGCTGTGAAAGCATTAAATGAAGCTAAAAAATATTTAGAAAAAATAAAAACCAATGAAGATGATTCTAAGTTTATAACTGTTGACAAAAATATATTAAATATTGATAAAAGAATTGCATTAATTAATCAATTCATAAAGGCAAAAGAATGCGGAAAGAATAATAATATTGAAGAAATGATGAGAATTTGTCAAGATTTATTAAAAGAAGACTTATCAGATGTAAGTGGTTATTAATATATATTTATTATTTAAATATAAAGAGTTATATAACAATATGTAAAATTTTATTCATTTTCAAATTATTATTGTTGAATATATATATATACATAATAGAGTTATTTAAATATTGGTGATATATATGCATTAATGATTGAATGTGCTTTTATAAATGGAAATCTTAATGAAGCTCAAGCGTTACTTGGTCTTATGAAACAAAAAATTCCTTTAAAGAATTTCACTTACTACCTTGATAGTAGAATAATACAAAAACTTGATCCATCTATTCTACCAATGGTTCAAAGTGATGATATTGAAGAAGAATTTCAAGAACAAGTAACTGAAGATTATTAATAATATTAAATAATAGATTTATAATAGCAAAATAGTTTAAGTTAAAAAATACTATAAAATAAAATAATATCAATATAATTGAAAATAAAATAATAATAACAAATAATCAAAAATTTTATACATATTAAAGGATAATATAAAAAACAAATTTTAAAACACAATTTTTTCAATTATAATAGAATTATTATAGAAGCAATTCTATCCCAATTTTTTAATAAATATTTTAATTTTATTTTTGAAGTTTAATATTATTTACAAAAAAAAAAAATAATAATAATAAAAAAAAAATAATATAAAATAATAATAAAAAAAAATAAAATAAAATAAAATAATATAAAATAATTATTTATTTATTGTAGAAATACAAGTTATATATAAATATATATATTTAAAAAATATTTTTTAATAACAAAAATAAAATTAATAAAAACATTCTAAAAGAATTTTATAATATTTTTATTTATATTTATTTGTATAAATTTTGAATTTTAAACTAAATATTTTATTATTATTATTATTCTTTTTTTTATTATCATATTATCAATTTAGGATGAAGATGGTGGTGATTACTAAAAGTCTTTAAATATGAAAATATAATATCAATAATTAAACTATTACCTCATTTATTATTATTATTATTATTATAATTTTTATTTGTTCTATTTGTTTTAAATTACTACATAATTAATTATTATCATTAATTTTTTTTATTAATAAATAAATAAAATTTTAAATCCATTCAAATGTAATAAATAAATATATAAAATTTTAAATCCATTAAAATATACTAAATAAATAAATATTAAATATTTAGGAAATTAATGCAAGAAACTATATAAATAAATATATTAATGTTTATATATATATTTAGAAAATGGTCATTACTAATAACAAACTCAGAAGCCGAGAATTTTACTTCATACAATCATTATATTTAATTTTTACACAATTTTTATATTTATTCATTTATTTAAAAATAAAATAAATAAATAATCAAAAAGTGTTAAATTATAATATAAAATTTTTTCAGAAGTACCTGTAAATCATTCATCTTTGTTTGTATATTATGTGTCTTTTATTTATTAATTATTATTAATAAATAACATAATATATAGTCTTTTTTTTTTAATTTTTTTATTTTTTTTTTTAGAAATATACTCATTTTATTAATTTTTTTTCCTTCTAAATAATTATTCAATTAATTCTTTTAATAAAATTTAAACTATTTATATATACTAAATAAATTAATAAATAATATACATGAAATAGGTTCAAATAATATCAAAAAAATATAATTAATAATTATTATTAATATTATTAAAGAAAAAAAGAAATAATAAAATATATGTTTCTAATTTGAAAAAAAAAAGGGTTAAATTAAAAAAAAAAAATAAAAATAAAAAAAAAAAAAAAACGAAAAAAAAAGTATCTCACAAACTAATTTATCATTAAATTAAATAAATGAACGGTTCATTTATTTTTAAAAAATTTTTTATTATATACTATTTTAATTGAAAAAAGTTTATAATAAAAAGACCTTTCACTTAATTAAATAATCATTCAATAGAATTTTTTTTTATCATAAAATAACATTACATTATTTTCAAACTAAGATCATATGTGTTTTTGTAGTATTGATAGAAAAAAAAAAAAATAGAAATTATAAAATGATTCATTTTATATAAAATTTTAAAATTTTGATTTATTAAATTAAATTAAATATAAATAAATTTATATTAATAATTTATTAAATTAAATTAAAGTTGGTAGGTATAATAAAAACAATAATAAATAATAAATAAGTTTTTTAATATTTAATAAAATTCAAATATAAAGAAATTTTTTTTGTTTTGTTTCCTTTTTATAGCAATAACGAGTAAAGAGTAGCTGATTGCTGTATATATTTAATTATTTATCTTATTACTGTAATTTATAAATGTAATTAAGAAATTATTCTTTATTATGTATAAATATATATATTAATATGAATAAGAATAACAAAGAATTTGAATTTTATAATATTTTCAATAATTTAAACAAAAATTTATTTGAAAGGATTTGATATTTATCAAATCAAAACAATAAGTTATTATTTAAAAGGAATTAAATGACTTATAAAGATATACAGACAGAATATAAATCCATTAAAAGTATATTAATTTTAAAGTATAAAAAATGAAATTTAGAAATTTATTTTTTAATGAGTGAAATACATTTATTGTAGATAAAATATATTATCAATTCATTATAAAATCCTGGATAATAATTTATAATAATAGTTACTTAAATTAATATGTAATGAGTTTTTTTGTAAAGGAAAAGAAGAATAATAAATAATATATGAAATTTAAAATTAAAAGAGGAATTATAAACATTTTTTTTAAAGATTATTAATATTATATAAAAATTATTTGGAAATATTGAAAATGTTATAAACAGTATAATTAAGAAAAAGAATAAACAATAAAAACAATATATTTATATAAAAAATATTAATAAAAGGAAAATGAATATAAATTATTAAAATATTAAATTATTAATTTTTATTATTATTTTTTTTATTTTATATCATGTTTTTGTATATATAAATATATATATATATATAACATTTAATAATTAATATATTATTTACTTTTCAATAAATACAAAACAGATAAATTTTATTACTGTATAATACATAATATATATAAAAAGTAAATAAATAAAAGAAAATGAATCAGCAACAAGAAGAGGAAGGAAAGAATATTACTTTAGATATTTTAGTTCCAGAAACTAATTCAGAAGATATCAAAGACATTATTAATGCAAAACAAAGAGATTGTGTTTTTCGTGGTATTTATATATATTATTTAAATTTATTTATAAATTATAACAAATTAAAATTATATATTTTTTATGTTAAAAAAAAAAAAAAAAAAATAAAATAAACAAAATAATAATAAATTTATTCTATATTTTTTTTTTATCATATAGACGAAGTTTTAAATTTTTATTTCATTATTCGTTTTTCCAATGATTCAATAAATATTGATTCAATTATTGATACATCAGAAGTTCAAGTTACAGTTTCAATTGCAGAAAATTATTACAATAAGAGTAATGCAACTAATTTTACTGAAACAAATGGAAAGAAAAAAGTTGGAGCAGATAATGCTGAAAATTCTATTTTCCAAAGTAACCAAGAAATCTTATTTTCTTTAATTTATAATTCAGATGAACAAAAACCAATTCTTAACAAAGAAGAAGGATATTGTATATTCCCATTAAAGGTTCCTCTTGGTAAATATTGAATAAATAATAATAATAATAATAATAATAATAATAATAATAATAATAATAATAATAATAATAATATTTATATATATACATATATATTATTTTATTTTGTTAAAACTAATATATAAACGAAATATAAAAGATATGTCTGGTATTAAAGAAAAGAGAAAGTCCCCAAGTATTATTTTATCAGCTTCATTAGTACAAAAAACAAGTGAAGGTTTCAAAAATTCTGATATTGCTAATAATGAAGAATATTGTAATGCTGAAATTGTTACTTCACCAAATCATTTAGAAGAATTATGGGATGGTAAGTTAATAATTTTATTAATTAATAATACATAAAATGAAATAGAAAATATATGTTATATATATAAACTTTCAATATTTATATTATTATAAATATGTTAAATATTTAATATATTATAATAACATACTGTTTTTAATTTTATTATTAATATTATTATTTAATATATATATTAAATAATATTTTATTTTAAAAATAATATTAAATAAAATATAGAAACATTAAATTTCCCAAATAGTAGTAGACCACTTCGTCTTTATGAATATCGTAGATCATCATATACTGATTCTATATATAGTAGAACTATTCAAAGATCTATTGCTTTAAAGCCAATGATTGAAGTTTACTTACATTCAGCTAGTATTGATACTGATGAAGGTATATTATCTGTTGAAATTCAATGTCATTCTAGTAATACTTCAATACCAATTGAATTAAAACAACTTAATGTTGATATTACTAATGCAGTTGTCACACGTTATACCTCGAATAATAGTGATGAAGTAAGATTTATATCTTTTTTTATACATATATATATAAATATTTATTAATTATTATAATATTTTTTTGGGTGTTAATTTTTATTATTATATATGATATATATTTTTTAATATTTTGTTAATAATAATATATATATATAAATAGGAATTCCCTGTAGTACTTCAACCAGAAGATCGTTTATACTTATTATATCATACATCTTTATTAGAAGATAATAGTAAAAGTTCTATGGTTGGAATGGGACAAGCAATACAAAATAATTTTAAAAATGGTTTACATTCCGTTTTAATTTCTATTCAAGGTACTCCAATTATTGATGGTGTCCATAATCAAATTATTAATTCAAAATTCTATAGTTCAATGAACTTTATACCTGGTAATATTAGTACAGGAGTTGGTGTTGAAGGTATTATTACCCAACCAGGTATTTCAACCACACAAAGGGCATTGGAAAAGTTTAATTCGGATGATCAAGAAAAATTGAAGAACGAAGGAATAACTATTTCATTCTCAGGTAAAAATATAAAATATAAAATATAAAATATAAAATATAAAATATAAAATAAAATAAAAAATAAATCATATATTCCATATTATATATAATATATTAAATATTATAATATATATAAAATTATATTTGTATGTAATAATATAGTAATAATTCTAACAATTTTCTTTATATATATATTTTATGTTTATTTATAAATATAATAGTTACTTCAGCTGCAACCTTTTACAAAATATTTACTATTCAGTTATTTATTGTTAATAGATCTAATAAAACAAGAAACTTTACAGTCGTTATTCCATCAAAATTGGATGAACAAAAGAAGAAAACGTAAGTTAAAAATAATATATATATATATGCTTTTATATAAATGTAAAAGTTAACAATAGTATTTGTATATTAATTAAATTATAATTTTTATATTATGTTTATAATTTTAGTTTATATGATAATTCAAAAGTTGCATCAAAAGAAATTGGTTTAGCAATGAAAAGTGAAGGTTTGTAAATATAAAAACATTATATATATAAATATAGATTTATGGATATATATTATATAAATATATAATAATAATTATATTACTACTATTATTATTTATATTAACATATATATGTTAAATATTAATAATAAATATTATTATTATTTTTTTTTTAAATATATATATAGAATTTTTAAGGAGATGGGCTGAAAATGAAAAATTAGAATCATCATTAATTTGTTTAGAAAACAATATTAATTTAGGGTAAGAAATTTTAAAGTATATTATATTTATATCATAATAATTAAAAAAATTATTAAAAATTAAAAATTTATTATTATTATTATTATTATTATTATTATTATTATTATTATTATTAAATAATTAATAATGTATATATTTTATAGTGCTCTTTATCCAAATACTTGTCAAAACATTAATCTTCATTTCATTGCTATTAGAGGACAAATTCATACTCTTAAATTAGTACAATTAACTGATAATGAATCAAATATGGTCATGAATATTAGAAATGCTTTACAAATTTGTGTACAAGAGTAAAAAAAAAATATTTAGTTATAAAAAAAAATTATAATATAAAAATATATAATTTTTCTTTTTTTAAAAATAGATTGTTGTAGATTTCTTTTTCTTTTTTTTTCTTTCTATATTCAAAAACAATTTTTTTTTTCAATTTTTTTTTTTTATGAATTAATATAATAAATTGAAAGATTCGTAAAAAGAAAAATAATTTAAATCATTAAAAAATATTAATAACTATTATATATATATGTATATATCTATATATAATTGTAAATTTAAAAGTTCAATTTATAATTAAATATCTTTAAAAATAATATTATAAAAACATTAATTCTAATAATTCAATAAATAAAAATTTATAGATTATAATAATAAAAAAAAAATAAAAAAATAAAATATATGAATAAAATAAAGATTTAAAAATACAAACCATTAAATAAAATAAAATAAAATAAAAAAAATAAATAAATGAATAAATAAATAAATAAATAAATAAAAAAGAAATAAAAGCAAATAAACATATATATATATATATATATATTTAACTATATAAATGCTATAAAATTTATACATATACTATATTTTATAAAGTATATATATTTGATTTATGATATAAAAGAATTTGATTTTGAAAGAATCATTATATAAAATATAAAATACTTAATGCATTATATAAAAAATGGTATAAATGATTTTATTTAATTTTTTATGTTAAAATTTATTTTATTTTTTTATTTTATCGTTTTTTTTTTTTTTTTTTTTTTTTTTTATATTATTTATTTTATCGTTTTTTTTTTATATAATTTTTTTATCGTTTTTTTTTTTTTTTTTTTTTTTAAATGATAATTATTATTCTATTTTTTTTTTTTTTTTTTTTTTTTTTTTTTTTTTTTTACAATATATAAAATATATATATTGATTAAAGATTATTATTATTATTATTATTATTATTATAATTTTATTTTCTATATTTTACTCTATAAAAAAAGTTAAAATTGTAATTAAATATTTACGAATAAAAAAAAAAAAGAAACAAAAACAAAACTGAAAAATGACATAAAACTTAAAAAAAAAATAATATAATATATATATTGAAATAATAATAATTATTATTATATTATTCTTATTAGTATTATATATATTAAAAGGTATCATTAATATTAACTTTTTCTACTTGATGATTAATTAAAGTAAAAAGCATACGTATAACAAACATTTCCCTTAATGCTTGTACATGAGCAGTACGCCCTAATAAATCTATTTCATGAGATCTATAATGAATGTTATAACGAAAAACTTTAGTTTTTGGTGTTATTAGATTGTGATTGATAGGTTTAGATGGAGTAGAAGATTTTGATCTTAAATTAATATCACTTAATGAAGAAACAAAAGTATGCATATTTAGTTTTTCATTATAATAGTCTAAATTATCAGTATCTACATGTTCAGTATTATCAGTATTATCGTTATTATCAATAGTATTAATATTTTTATCTATATTATTGATATTATTATTATTATTGGTATTATTGGTATTATTGGTATTATTAATATTATTGATATTATTATTGATATTATTATTATTATTAGTAGTAATTAAATTATTTATATTAATATTGCTATTAGAATTATTATTAGTATTAATATTTGAATTAATGTTAGTATTAATACGTAAATTATTGCTATTTTTTCTGTCATTTTTATTAATAGATATAGTATTATTATTGTTAATTAGATTATCATTTGAATTATTGGAAATGTTATCAATTATATTATTGTCAGGATTATTTGAATTATTAATATTAATATTATTAATAACATTATTATTATTATTACTGTTGTTGTTGTTGTTGCGATCATCATCAACATTATCATCAACATCATCATCATCATCATCATCATTGTCATTACTATTATTATTAGAATTTTTATTATTATTGATTTTAGTGGCTTTATTAAGGTTTGTAATAACATTTTTTATTATTTCATCAGTAACATTATTTGAAAAATCGCTTATATTAATACGATTAGAATTCATAAATTTATCATTTTCAGGACTTAGGGTATTTATTGGTGAGCTTGAAAGTGAATAATTAGGTGATTGAGGATTAGAATTATTAACAAGGGAAAGACAACTTTGGTATTTTGAAGGTAAATCAGATGCGCTATGTTCACAACTTAAAAAATCAACACTTGATGATCCACTATCATATAAAGAACTCGTTTTTCCATTATCATAATCATAATAATTATTAAAATATTTATTACGATAAATTTTTTCTTTAAACACAGGATTAAAGATATTTTGTGATATTTCTTTAATTGTTTTTTGAGGTGATGAATTATCATCTATTTAATTTTTTTATTTTTCAAAAAAAAAAAAAAAAAAAAAAAAAAAAAAAAAGATTAGGTAATTAATAAACAATATAATTTTTATAAACGAATTAAAATTACTATTTATATCAGTGATATATATATATATATTTAAAAAAAAAAAAAAAAAGGTACCTTTTTTAGGCATAATTAAAGATGAATATTGAGGGACATAGCCATCCTGTGTTACAGATACTAAATGAACATATTTGAATAATTCTAGACCTATATTTTTATTATTATCATTAATTAGAAAGAAATATTAATATATAGATGTATATATAATTTTTATTTTTTTTTTATATTTATCTATATTAATGTTTTTTTTTTTTTTTTTTTTAATTATATATATTAATAAAATAATAAAAATTTTTTTTACTTTTTTTCTCACTAAGTTTATATATATAACAATTTTTAATATCCGATTCATCTTGAAGGGCTAATTGATCTAATGATGTTTTCTTTTTACGATTTCTTATTTTTAAATAAGATTTAAAACATAAAGAAAAAAATGGGTTCTTTAATTGCATACCAATATGTGGAACAGATATTGAAATAAAAGAATGTAAAAGTGACCAATATTTTATAAATGATGTTTTTCCAATTAATGATCTAGCAATTAATCCACCCATACTATGACAAATAAAACTAATATAAGTGAATTTGGTATGTTTTTTAATCATATATTCCTCAATTTCTTCATATAATTTTTGACTTTCACTTTCAATATCCAAATAAGTGTCATCTTGATTATTTTTTGATAATAAATAAACATATTTCATTTTATCTTTATTTTTTTCACTGTTATTAATATAACGTTCAAAATAATCCCTTACTGTATATAAATCATATTTATTACCTAGGAATCCATGAACATATATTAATAAATGATATTTTATTCCATCATCATCATCAGATGTATTACTATATGTATCTATAGTATTATCATTTTCTATATCAGTTACTTTTATTTCATTATCTACTTTATCTGTTAATATATCCTATTAATAAAAAAAAAAAGAAAAGAAAAAACAAAAAAAAAAAAAAAAAAAAAAAAATTTTTTTTCATTAATAATAATAATTTTGATAAGTATTATTAAAAATAAATATATAATTAATTATAAATTTAATACTAATTTATATATATATATTTGCTAAAAATAATTATATATATATATATAATGTATTTTTAAACTTATAAATATAATTATACCTTAATTTCATTTTCATTTGTATTATTATCTGATGCATCATTAACAACTTGTGATGATATAATAACAGGCCAAGAATTTATATTATTTTCGATAGAATTATCATTTTTATCACATTTGACTAATTTAAAAAATGGATCTTTTTCTTTTTCATAAACATTAAAATAACCTCTTATTTCATTTTTTAAATTATTTATATTGTCATCTTCTATATCAACAATATTTAGTCTATCCCTAATTTGTATTAAAATAATAATAAAAATAAAATCAATTGATAAAAAATAAAAATTTAATATAATTATTGAAAATTTTGATAATCGTTGTCTATATAAATTTCATTTATTATTATTATTATTATTATTTTATTATTTTTATTATTATTTTTATTATTATAATTTTTTTTTTTTTTTTTTTTTTATTTTTTTTAATTGTTTACCATTTATTAAGAAAGTCATTTATTCTTTTATTTCCAAGATCTGGCTTATTAGATATAAATAATAGTGGTTTATAACATGTATTTTCTTTTAAAAGCCATTCATTTGTTAAATTAATAAATTCATCGTTTTGAATATAATATTCTGAAAAATAATAACTTAAAAGTGTATTACATTGATCATTAATAAAATTAATAAACCGAATAGTCGTACTAAATAAATCTTGTTCAGATTCACATTTCTTTTATAATAATTGATTTATAAAATATATATATATATATGTATAAATAAAATTATGAATAAATTAAGTTATATATATTAATTAAAAATATTATATATTAATTTTAAATACAATATATAATAAATATATATATTAAAATAAATTTTAAATTTATAATTTAAATTACTTTAAGATAGTTTCTATATGAACTGACTGATTTATTTAATACAGATATCAAGTAATCATTATTAAGAGTATTATTATTATTATTATCTATACCAAGATTTTTAATTATAGATTTTAAACCAAATTTATCTTTAGGTTTAAAGAATAATATATCATCTGAATCCATTTTATTCAAATTATTTTCACTATAAGAGCTCTTTGAATATTGAGAATATTTATTACCAAAATATATATCTATATGTTGAGTAATATTATTTAAAATTTTATAAAATTTTACAATTACAACATTATATTTTTCTTCTGGTTTTGAATTAGGATGTTGATTAAGATTTATATAATAGATATTGATAGCATTTAATAGTCCATTAAAAATATTTTTAAATAGTACACACGAATTAATTAATAATTTTTCCAAAATTTTGATTGTGTTTTCAGAAATCTAATTTTTTTTTTTTTTTAATTCAAAGTAAATATATAAAAAATTTATAAATATAAATATATAAACATTTATTATTATTTTAATATTATTATAATATATATATATATAAATATATTTTTTTTCCACTTACAACTGGAATTGTTTCTTCATTAGAAAAAGAATTATTTACATTATCTTCACTAAAACTTCTTTTTAGTTCATGCCTACCTGACAATTTTTTTTTATCATTAAAGTTATTAGAATCTATTGAACTATTTCGTTTATTATGAGTAAATAAACTATTTCTTTTTGTTTTTGAAAATAATGATGGAGAACTATAAGATATAGCTGGTATACTGGAAGTGCTACCATTATTATATTTTAAATTCTCTAATCCAGCCATTAGTAAATCTTTTGGTTTGGACTGATAACCTGTACAACAAAAAGATATAAACATATTCCAAATTCCATAATATAAATAACCAAAATTTATAGTTGCAAATCTTCTAAAAAAACATTGATTTATTAATTGATCTAAATTTCCTATGAAATATATTTGATTTTTTATTCTTTTATATATCTTTTTTTTACTATTTTATTTTTTTCATTAAAATATTTAATATCATATTAAAAATATATTTTATCATTATCATTATTATTATTATTATTATTAATATTATTATTATTAGAAAAAGAAAATTAATTATATATATAAAGAAGAAAAAAAATTTAACAATATAATAAAAAAAAAAAAATATATATATATATATATATATATATATATAATATTAGTATATTATATAAATTTAATTTTAATTATAATTAATAATTTTTTTTTCATAATATTTTACTTTTCTTCCTTTTCTTGATATAATTTAAATACAAGATAGACATTTAAATCTTTTTCATTCATTTTTTCATAACCATTATCTTGATCTAATACTGAAGTAGGTGATGATACCAAACTTTGATCCGATATTGATGATTGATCTAGTTTCTCTGATTCTATTGAACTACTTTCATCTTCTTTTGTTCTTAATGGTGAACGTGGTAAACTACCATAACTATAGAATGATGATGATCTTTTAGATTCACTTTTATATAATGAGTAAAGGGAAAATCTTTTAGAACTATTTCTTCCAATTGATGAGTTTGAACCAAGTATTGATTTTCTTTTTGATTCATTTTTTTGAATATTTACTGGTTTATTTAATGAAAAACAGATAGTCTCATTTACATTTTCATTCTGAAATTCATATTCTAATGATATTGGATTACAGTAATAAGTTATTTCTCTTTTAGCTCTTTTTAATTCTTGAAAAGAAAGATTACTACTTATATAAGAACTCTCTTTTTTTTTTTTTTAAAAAAAAATATATATATATTTTTATATTAATAATATAATTAATAATTATTCTAATAAAATATATAGTAATATATATTACTGTATTATATTCTGCATACCAGTTGAATCAGTAGTTTGACTATCATGCTTATTTGTATTCTCACATTTCTTTTCATCAACCTTAAAATATTTTTTTGGTGTATTTTGGTTAGGACCAATAAAGGCTCTTATTCTCAACTGATATTTTCTATTTAAATGATAATAATTATGAAATAATAAATTGAAATGAATTTTTTTATTAAATATTATATAAAATATTTTCAATATAAAATATAATATAATAAAATAATAAACATATCGAATAAGTATATTAATAACAATTAAGTATAAATAAATTTTAATTATACATATTAATATTATTAATTTTATTTTATTTTATTTTATTTTATTTTATTTACCCTGAGTATCTTATATCAATATTTTTAAAATTTCCAAGTTGAATATATAATTCATAATGACTTTTAACTTTTGAATTAGCTAGATTTTCACCAAGTGAATATTTCATGTCTTTATGTTATTTTGTTTTGTCTTTTTTTTTTTTTTTTTTTTTTTTTTTTCTTTTTCTTTTTATTATTATTATTATTTAAATTATTTTTATGGTTGTCAATTATTATAATTATATATAGTCTTCTTTCTAGTTATGTATTAATACCATGCTTATATATTGATACTTATAATATAATAAATAGTATATATTTTCTATATTTTATGAAATCAAAATAATAATATAATATAATAAAATAATAAATAATATATTTATTAGTATATATTGACAAAAAAATTTTTTTATATAATATAGTTAGAAAAAATTGTATAAAATAAAAATATCTATTATATTAATACATAAAAGAAATTACAATAATAAAAACAATTATATTAATATTATAGAAAAGTCAACATTAATTTATGAAGTAATTCAAAAATTAGCATTGGAGCCTTTTTTTTTTAATTATTATTAAATCAATAATATAAAGAAATTTTAACTATAAATTTTGTTATTCTTGATAAATTATGTCAAATATATTTTAAAATATTGTAAGTCAATAATTATATACCTTCTGTTTTAAATTAAATAAAAATAAATATATAATATATATGTTATATATATTAAATACATTTATTTTTTATTTATATTTATTTGTTATTTTTTTTATTCATATAAAAATATGTATTTTTTAATCGTTATTCTTTATTAAATAACTATTCTTCAACTTCAATTTGAATATTGAATAATCTTTTTTTAATAAATTATTATTAATACAGATTAATACAATTATTATTCATTAATTTTATTATTTCCTATATATTTTCTTATATGACAAAAAAATACATATTTTATTTTTATTAATAGTTTATTTGTTTTTATTTATTTTTATTTATCTGTAATGTTAAGCTCTTTATTTCCACAATTTTATTCCTTTTTTATACTTATGAAAAAAAAAATTTTTTTTTTGTATCTTTAATTTCTTTTAACATCAATGTTTTTTAATATTTTTAATATAGTTATATGTAATAATAATTAAAAAAAAAAAAAATACAAATAAATAATAAATAAATAATAAATAATAAATAAATAATAAATAATAATAAATAATAATAAATAATAAATAATAAATAATAAATAATAAATAATAAATAATAAATAATAAATAATAAATAAATAATAATAATTTTTTTATTTAATTTTTAATATAAAATAATATATGATTTTGATTATTTTATAATTTACTATAATATTATTTATTATTATATTTTTATTATTTTATTTATTAATATATTAATGTTGGTAATATATTTTATATTAAAACTTTATTTATTATATTAATACTTATATACATATTTATATTAAATAATAAATAGTTATATTTAAATATATTATATTAATATATATAATATTCTTTTATTAATATATATTTATTATTATTAAAATATATATTTATTGTTTTTTTAAGATGAATGATTCATTATAATATTGTATATATAATATATTAATATTATTATATATATAATATATTTATATTTAAAATCATAATAATTTAAAAAATTACATTTTATTTAAACACTTAAAAATTTGTTAACATAATTTATAAAAACATTATAATATATTGTAAATATATTATTTGTTATATATTATATTATTAACTAAAATATGTTAAAATATGTTGTATATAATATGTATGTATAATTATTTTAATATTATAATAAATAATATATATAATATATATAAAAATAAAAATAAAAATAAAAATAAAAATAAAAATAAAATAATAATAAAATAATAACAATAAATATATATTGATTATAATTTATTATAAATTTACATATTATGTTTGGACTTTGTATTATTAGTTAGGATGAAAATTATTTGTTATTCTATAATGTAATTTTTTTTATAAAGTTTATAATTCTTAATAATAGGAAAAATTTTTATTTTAATAATTATTATTTATGACATTAAAATTAAAAAAATATAAAATAAAAAAGAAATTTCATTGAATTTATTATGAAATTATAACATAAAATGAAAAATGAAATGTTCTTTTAAAATTATTTAATTTTTTATATATTATTTATATATATTAAAGAATAATATAAAATTATTACTTTTATTAAACAATTATTTCTTCAAGTAAAGAAAATATTTCATTTTTAAATATTGGTGGCTATTGCTGTTACTATTACTATTATTATTATTATTATTATTATTATTATTTAATCATATAATATTACTTATATATGAATTTATTATTATAAATACAATATTTTTATAATTAAAATTATCATTTAACTATTCTTTCATAAATACAGTACAGTAAATCAGTTTTTTTTTTTTTTTCCTTAATTTAATTTTAATATATAAATAATGTATATATACATTCAATATATTAATATTAATAGTAAAACTTTAATTCCTATAAAAATATAAAGGAATTTTTATTGGAAATTAAATTAAAAACGTTTTTTTTTTTTAAAAAAAAATTATATATAATAACAATACTACTATACAATAAATTGGTAATATAAATAATATATTATAATTAAATAAGAAATTGAAATAAAATATATATTTTATTTTTTATTTCATTAAAAAATAATTCACGTGATTTATATATAATTCTCCACATTTTATTAATATTTATTTTTATAAATAAAAATATATACAAGTAAAAAGTTATTACATTATTAATAAAATAGAAAATTTAGTTATTTTATTTTTACTTTTTTTAAAAAAAAATTAAATAAAAACTGGAAATTAAAAAAATTAAATAAAAAAATATAATAAGAAAAAAGAAAGATAGAATAAGAACAAAAGAAAAGAAAAATAAAAAATATCATATATTTGTGTAATTTAATACGTAATGGCTATAAAAAAATTTATATATTATATTATAAATTAAATATTGATGATCGTTTATTTTAATTATTTAGAATGAAATTTATCAAGTTTACATTTGATTTTCATTTAAAACCATATTAAAAAACTATTTTCTTATATAAGTTTAAATTTGTTATTATTATTATTGTTGTTGTTGTTATTTTTATTATTATAATGATAATTATGGTTTTGAAATTAATAATTCAATAAATAAGTAATATAAATTTATATATAAATAATTTGTTTCTTTATATTTTTGTTTATGTTTATGCTTATTTAAATAATATATATATATTCATTATATATATATAAATTCATATTCACATTTTTTTTTTATTTGGTATTTTTTTTTATTATTAATAAAATAATAAAAATATGCATTATAATACATTTATCTACATTTTCAATACTTTTTCGAACCATAAAAAATATTTTATAAAAAAATTAATATATTTTAATTTTTATATTGAATTGTGTTAGGTGGAGGGTAATAATCATGAATACCGATTTTAATACAATTTCGATGGTTGGAAGAATGGCATATGTGATTATGTGTGTAGAAAGATTTTTAGTGGCTGTATATCCTGAAAAGGATTGGAAACTTATCGCCAAAAAAATGTGGAAAGCAACCAGTCATAACTGGGGAGACTGGCCAATTGAGTTTTATGAGATTTTTCCTGAATTCATTTTTTCTACAAATGGATATAATTCTGAGGAATATGAGTATATTTCAGAAGATGAATATCATATCGTTTTAGATCTTTATAATGATATAACCTCTGAAAGTAAAAATGATATGTTTGATACTTTGAAATATATACTCAAACAACCGTTTGAAATGGCAATGGTGTATGAAGGTACTGTAATAGGAGACGGTAAAGAATCAATTAAAATAATTGAAAATAGTGAAAGTGTATTATTGAAGAATAATATAGCATTGCCTGACGGTAATTGTTTAAAGTTCTCGTCATTCTCACAAAGAAATGGATGGGGAGATGATTTTGAAGGGGAAAAATTATCTATTATCTTAAATTGAAATAATAGTCACAACTTTAGATCATTCTTTTTATATTAAGGTACAAGTTTTCGTAAATGCTTTTGAACTCTGCATAGGTTCTGAGCTTGTAGATAATAACAGAAATATTCTCCATGTTTAGCAGATATTCCACATTTAAAAAAAATTTTTTTTTACTAAACATTATATTTATATCAAAAAACACTGTTTTTTTTTTATTAGAATGAATTATATATATATTTCATTTATGTAACACATTATAATCATTGTAATTTTATCCGTCATAATACTATACTATGCAATATTGCTAAAGGATTATAACTTATACAATTTTTTTTATAAAATTTATTTAAATAGAAAAGAAAAAAAGAAAAGCAAAAATATTACTTATAAATAAATTTATTAAAGAATGCATAGTTCTTATTATTCTACTATACAAATAATGATTTAATATATAAATATTTACATTATTTAATATATAAAATAAAATAATTTAATAATTACAAATATATATAATAAATAATACTTTTTTAGTTTTTTTTTTTTTTTTTTTTTACTTTTATATTATTATTTATTATTTTATCCATTATTATTATTTCCTACTTTCAAAAAAATTTAACTTCATTATAAATTTAATTGAAAAATTCAGTATATAATTTTTGATTATAAATTATAAAAGAAAAATGTTAAAGGATTCAAAAAAAAAAAATTTTTTTTTCATTTAATTATAAATAACTTCATTAAATTATATATATATATATTTTAAATTATTAACAACAATGATATTTTATTAAACTTTTTTTTTTTATTTTAGTTTTTTAATTAACACATTCTTGATATTATATACAATAATAGCTTTTTATTTTATGTAATAATTTTTCATTTATATAAATGAAAAAATTGTTATATTATTTTTACTAAAAAAAAAAATAATTAAATAATACTCTATAATAATTATTATTATTTTAATGATACATTTTGTATCTGAATAAGTTATTAACAATTATATTATTTTTTCGTTTCATTTATCCTTTTTATTTAAAAATTCTCTTTAAATAAGATTTTTTTTTTTTTATTTTTAATTATTTAAAAAAAAATAATAACTTTTTATATTCGCAACATAATAAATTCAATTATTAAAAACCTTTTTTTGTCTTTTGTTTTATATATATATATACTTTTCCAATAAGATATTTAAACAAAAAAAAAAAAATATTTATGTTTCATAGTGATTTTAAATATTAATAAATCATGTAAAAATGAATTATAAGATTGGTTATTATATTTTTTAAAATTTTTTTAATTTTGTATAAATTTGTGTTTTATATTAATTATTATTTGAATTAAAAAAATTTTTTGATTATTATTATAGTGTTGGTTACACATTTCTATTAAATAGTATAAAAAAAAAATAATAAAATAAAATAAAACAAAATAAAATAACATAAAAAAAAAATAAAAATTAATTAAATTAAAATAAGATAAAATAAGATAAAACATTCATTAAATAATTATAAATCAAAAAATAGAAAATCAAAAAACAAAGAAAATAAAATTAAATTTTATTGAAAAACATAAAAAGAAAAAAAAAATAAAATAAAATAAAATTATAAATAAAATAACTTGTATATAAATTATAAAATAAATTATAATTAGCATTGCATTAATTAATATAAATTTGTACTATATTTTTGAATATACCCATTCAATAATAAATAATAAATCACAGATTTATTCAAATATACCAATTTATGAATTTATATTTAGAATCTATTACTTAAATACAATAAATTAATAAAATCAATTTTAATAATATACTTCTTTATACAAATATTTATATTATTTAATGTAAAATTCATTGATTCATAAATTTCATAACATACATATATAATTAAAAAAGCAAATTATTTTTTGTATTTATACGCACATAACAATATTTATTTTAATTAAGTTATATTTATTGTATCAATAATATTAAATCATTAAAATAATAAATTTAATATAAATTACTAGTGTATAATTATTATATATAATTGTCAAATGGATGGAGAAATAAAAGAGAATATGAAATTATTAAAAACATTGAATTTTGGATATGGTAAGAATAATAAAGAAATATTTATTTTTACAACATAAATATTGTTTAGTTATTTATATATATATATATATATTAATAGTTTAAAATTTCATTTTTAATTCAAAATGTCATCTAATTAAAATAATAAAATTTTGTACATATATATATAAATTAGTTAATCCAGTCAATGTAAATTTATTATGTCCAATATGTCGTCTTCCTTTATTAAATCCTATAGCTACTTCTTGTGGGTAAAGATTGTTAAATTACATTAACATTTTTAATATATTTATTTATTTATTCATTCATTCATTTAATAATTGGAATTATTTTTTTTTATCATTGTTATATCTAGTCATACATTTTGCGAAGAATGTATATTATCATCACTAGAAATTTCAAATAAATGCCCGTATGATAGGAAAGATATTAAAAAGGAAGATTTTAAAAAGGTCGATAGACTTATTCTTAATATTTTAAATGAATTAGAAATTTATTGTCCAAATAAAGTTAATGGTTGTCCATTTATTTGTCAAAGACAATATTTATACCAACATTATCATGAATGTGAATATGAATTTGTTGACTGTCCAAATAAAAAATGTAATAAAAAAGTAATAAAAAAAGATTTAGAAGAACATATCAATGAATGTGATTTTAAAGAAATAGAATGTGAATTTTGTAAAGAAATGTATTATCGAAAAGATAAAATGGTAAATTTAAATTTTATTATTATTTATTTGTTATATTTTTTATTAAAAATTATATTTTATACTTTTATTTAATTTTTATTAAATTTTATATAATAATAATAGTAATAATAATAATAATATTTTTATATACATATTATATTAGAATCATATAAAAAATTGTAAAGAATTTGAAAATTCAGAAATAACTTCAAAAGAAGATATGGTTATTGAATGTAAATATAAAAATTTTGGATGTTCATGGAAAGATAAGTTTAAAAATTTAGAAGAACATGAAAAAACATGCCCTTATCATCAATTTCAAGGTTTTTTTGATAATGTTTATTTAAAAAATCAAAAACAATTAGAAAATGAAAATCAGGAGTTAAAGAAGAAAGTGTATCAATTAACTGATGAAATTTCTTTCTTAAAAAAAGAATTAGATGTTTATAAAAACAATAATAATGTACCACAACAACAAGCTATCTCAGAATCAATTGTAGAATTAGATAATGAAATTCAGTTATTAAAATGTGATATGCAAAATACAAATTTAACATTAAATGATTTAGAAGTACGGTATAATATGATGGTTATTGATGAAAATATAAGATTAAGAGAAGAAATTCAATCTCTAAGAGCTTCTTTTCAATCTATACAATATCAAGTTCTTTCATTTATGAAATATATTAAAGGAACATTACATTCAAATGTTGGTTCGACATCTACTATAACGTCAAATACATCTTTTGCTAATCCAATATTAAATCAAAAATGTAATACAGCCAATACTAATAATAATATACTACCGTCTTCAAAAGATGATAATGCTTCTTCTACTACACCTTTTTTACCTACCACTTATAATAGTTCAAAATTAATAAAATCTGCTTCAACTTCTTTTGATTATAATTCCAATAATAATAATAATAGTAATAATAGTAATAATAATAATAATGGAAATAATAGTTTTTCTCGTAATGAATTCTATGGTTATAATTATTCTAATGGAAATAATAATATACCTACAAGAGTAAGAAGTAACTCAGATACTGGAAGTATAAATAGATATGAAACCATTCATAGAGAAAGAAGATTTTCAAAAATATAATTCTTTTTTTTCTTTTTTTTTTTTAAAAAAAAAAAAAAATTAATAAATAATAAAATAAAATAATCAATAAATTATACTTAAGGTTGTTTAATATATTTTTTTTTTGTTGATAAATCATTATTATATAATATATTATATAATAATGTTTTTAGGGGAAATAGAATAAAAGTTATAATAATAGTAAATACTAATGAATAATGGGTTTATTATAAAATATAACTATTATAATAATTAAAATAATTTATAACTATAATCTAATGAAATAAAAAAATAAATAAATTAATAAATAAAATAATAAATAATAAAAGAAATTCTTCATAAAAAAATACTGTAATTACTTTTGTGTCATTTTAATATTTTAATATTTTAATATTTTAATATTAAGTAATAATTAAAAAATACAAAATCTATTTAAATAATATGAGTTTTATTTTTTAAATATAAATTTTATAAAAAATGGTTTTAAATATGGGATGTATATAATAATAATTATTTATATATATATTAATAAATAGAATTTAATATTAAAAAAAATCTTGAATATAAATGTTTATATATATTTTAAACACCTTTTAATAATTATTTTTCATTATAATATAATATAATAAATACTTATCCATTTGTTAATAAATTATGTAATAATTGTAAATATTATTAAAGTTTCTAATTTCCAACAATAAAAAAATAAAAAAATTTATAATATTATTATTTGTTATAATATTTTTATTAACAAAAGAAAAAGGATAATTAATTAAATATTTTACATTTCCATGTTGGAAAAAATACTTATTTTTTTATACTGTAACATTCATATTCATATATATATTAAAGTAATATAAATAGTTTTTCATTATTACAAATTTTAGTTTTCATATTTATTTATTTATTTTTTTGTGTACTTTATTGATTTTAAATGGTAATATGTAATCACTAAAAACAATTATTTTTTTTTTTTTTGACAGTGAATTTAGATTATCTTCGGTCAATAATATACTATTTATAAAAAAGAACTAATATAGCTATTAATATAGAATAATATTTATACCAATATTCGAAAAAAAGAAAAAAAAATAGACATTCACATAATTATATTCAAAATTAAAAAGTCTAAATGTAAAATTAAAGATGGACTATACATTTTGTTTTGAAATATATTTAAATTTTATAACATGTATATTTCAATATTATTTTTTGTTAATTTTAAAAAAAATATAAATAAATAAGAAAAAATATTATTATAATATTATGGATCAATTAATTATTCATAAAAAATATATTATAAAGTATGATTAATATTTAAATATGATAGAGGAATATAAAAAAAAGTTTTCACTATAAAGATATTATTATTTTTCTTTTTATAAATAATACGTACAAAATTTTATGAAAAAATTTTATAAAATATAATTTTAATTATATAATTAAAAAATAATAATAATATCTGCAAAATGAATTAAAAATCAAAAAAAAAAAATCAAAAAAAAAAAAAAAAAAAAAAAAAAAAACTAATTAAATATATATAGTATTATTAAATCAATCAAGCATTTAATTTATCAATAAATAAATCACAATATATTACAATATATTATATATTTATTTTTACTTCATTTATAAATCAAATTAATTAAAATAAAATTGTTAAATTTTTTTAACTTTAAAAATATTAATTTATAATATAGATGAAAGAAAAAGAATAAAAGCTTTATCATTTCATAGTATGCAATACAATGTTATTAAGATATGAAAGAAGTGGAAATTAATAATACTGAAGAAAAGAAGATAAAGATTTTCCTCTTTCATAAAAAGAAATTAATTTCTTTTTGTTCTTTACACGAATTTTATTTTGGTTTCTCATAAGTAACAATAAAATTTTATATATTAGAATAGAGAATTTAAACATAATAATACTATTTTAACTTCACGAAACATTAAAATAATATTATGTTTTTTATTTTATTTACTTTATCAATAAATTATAAGTTAAAATAGTTTTTAAAAAATTTTAAATATTATTGATATATAACAAAAATATAAAAAATAAACTTTATCCTAAAACATTTTATTATGTTAAAAAACATAGGATAAAATATTATATTTTTATAATTTGTTGTTATAACTATCTTTCTCATATATCAAATATTTAAATTTTTTTTAATTGCTTTGTTATAATAGTATATCAAGAATTTTATAATTTGTTACTAAAGTTATATATTTAATCTATAATAGTTCATAATATGTGTAATGAATTATTATAAATTATTTCAAAAATGTTTTTAGTTTTTTGTTATTTTTTTTATAAAATATAATAATTAATAAATATATGAAGAAACTATATATATTGAATTTAAAACAATAGTTTTAATTACGAGATACTATAACAATTATTTATTTAATTATATTTATATCTTATTTTATTGAATTATACAATATTATATAACTTTTATTTATTAAAAAAAAAAAAAGGATATATATAAACTTTTATTAAATTTATAATTAATTTTTAGTAGTAAATAATAATTCTCAAATTTAGCATTTATTGGTTTATTTTGTAAAAAAAATTATATTTAAAATATATAATAATTATTAAATATAAATATTATAAAATAATTATAATATTTGGTAATATAGTCATTTTTATAATACGTTTATTAATATTTATAAATAAAAAGTTATATAATATAATTTATTTAAAATTATAAATATAATTCAACATATTTATATATTATTTATATATAAATAAATATAAAGAATAATAATATAATTGAAATTAATTTACAGCCATTTTTATTTTATTTAATATTTTTATTTTATTATTTTTTGTTGTTAGTTAAGAATGTAAAATAATTTTTAAAATTTATATAATTGAATATATTGAATATATAATATATTTAATTAAAATATATTTATATAATATATTAATTATACGAGTATATCTTTTATAAATATGTTAGTATTGTAAATTCTTAATTATTCAATTTAAGAATTTATTATATATTTTTATTATTATAAGTTTTTTTAGTTTTTCTTTTATTTTATTTAAAGTTTTATATTGATAATTTTAAATAATCAATATAATAAATAATATAATAATTAATTTTTTGAAAACTAATAAATTAAATTTTTATATCTAATATAAATTTTTTTAAATTGATTTTTTTTTTTTTTAAAAAAAAATAATTATAAAGTATTTATTTAATAAAATAATTTAATATATAAAATTAATTTATTTTATATATTTATTTAATAATTATTAATAATAATTATAATAAAAAAAAAAGTAAAATAAAAAATATATAAAAATTTTTAATTAAAAAAAAAAAAAAAAATTAAAATTAAAATTAAAATTAAAAAAAAAAGTATTGAAAAGATGTAAAATTTTAAAGTAAAATAAAAAAAATCAAAAAAAGTCACTTTTAACTTTTTTTTTATTTTCTTTTTTAATTTATATATAATAAATAAGAAAGTGAAAAGAACAAAGAAAGAAAGAAAGTAAGAAAAGAAAATAAAAAATTTTTTTTTTCTAATTTTGTTTTGTTTTTTTCTTTTCTTTTATTAATAATTAAGTATTTATCTTAAATAAAAAGAGTACTTTTAATATACCTCATGTAATATTAAATATCAATTTTTAATATTTAATTATATATTTAAAAAAATACAGAAAAATTATATTATATAAATAATAATAAAAAAAAATTCAATATATTTTATTTTTTTTTTATTTTTTTTTTTTTTTGAAGAGTATTATACATATTATACATTGATATTATCAAATATATGTACGTATATATATGTACTATACTGATAAAGACTTAAAAAAAAAAAAAAATTGATTTCATAATAAGAATTTAATAATTCATTTAAATTGGAAATAATAAAAATTTAATGACTATTCATACTATGTATATAAAATTTAAATTGTATTCTTTTTAAATTAATAAAATAATAATAAAAAAAAAAAGAAATATACTATATATATTTAAGACTGTAATTTAATTAAAATTAATTTTAAAACGCAATATATATTTATATAAGACTTTCATAATTAAAAAAAAAAACAATAAGATTAAAACAATAAATAAAAGGTAAAATTGAAGTTTTAATATTAATTTTTATATATTACATTAGTTTTCTTTTATAAAAAAAATTAATAATATAATGATTTTTCTTTTTTTTTTTATTTAAATTAAATACAACAGAATATATAATATAGACATTTTTAAATATCAAAATACATATCAAAGTTGAAATAATATAATAAAATACAATAATGTTAAGTTCAATTGTTGTTAAGAAAAAATGGAAATTGGTAATTTAGAATGATAATACTACTAAACAACTAATAATAATAATTAATAATTAATTTAACATTTTAAAATAGAATATAAAAATATATAATGGAAGATAAAATAATAGAATAGTGGAATAGAATTTTTTTTTTTTAATACTTTTATTATATTCTTATTATTATTTAAAATAGCTTGATTCCTTAGGTAAAGGTGCCTTTGGAGAAATATATACTGCTGTTAATATATATAGTGGAGAAAAAGTAGCTGTTAAAGTAGAGGGACCATTAAATAATAATTCAAAAAAAAGAAAACCATTACTTTTAATGGAAATGGATGTATTAAAAAAGCTTCAAGGTTACTATTTTATTAATTTTATCTTATCCATTAAATAATATTTATTAAAAAAACAAAATTAATTAAAAAAAATTGATTTAATATATCACTATTAACAAAAATATATATATTAAATTTAAATACTGAATAAAAAATTTTTTTAAATTATATATATTAATCATTTATATTATATTACATTATATTATATTATATTTTATTTACATAATTTATATCATGTATCATATATATAATGATGATAATAATAAAAATAAATTTTTAAATGATATAGGATACCCACATTTTTGTAAATTAGAAGCATATGGTCGTTTTACTATTCAATCAAAAGTAAATTCAACTTATAATTATATAATTATGCAATTATTAGGACCAAGGTAAATTTTCAAGAAAAGAAAAAAACAAAAAATTCAATAATATATAAAAAAAAATTAGTATTTATTAAAATAATTGTGAAAAAAATCACAAATAAATAAATAAATAAATAAATTTTTTTTTTCATTTTATAAAATTCTTTAAATATAAATAGTTTATCAAAGTTAAGAAGGAAATGTCAAAGATTCTCTATTGCAACAACAGCTTTATTAGGAAAACAAATTTTAAGAGCTATTGAAGTATGTCATAATGTAGCAGGAGTAGTTCATCGTGATATTAAACCTGGTAATTTTTGTATGGGAATTCCTCCTCCTGGTAGTAATACTAATGGAAATTATACTCGTTCAAAGTGTTACATGATAGATTTTGGTTTATGTCGTTCTTATCGTAATTCTGAAGGAGTATTAAGAGAGGAAAGAAAACATGTAGGTTTTAGAGGAACTGTAGCTTATGCTTCAATTAATGCCCATGAAGGAAGAGATCTTGGACGTGTTGATGATTTATGGTCAATGTTTTATATGTTAGTTGAATTTGTAAGAGGTGATCTTCCATGGAAAGTTAAAGATAAAGAAAAAGTTGCAGAACTTAAAAAAAAATATACTAATGAAAGTTTAGTAGCTTCACTTCCTAAACCTTTCTTAGATATTATGAATTATTTAGTAGCTTTACATTTTGAAGATACACCAAATTATAATTATATTGATAAACTTCTTGATAAATTATTTGAATGTACAGGAAAACCAAAAAATGTTCCATTTGATTGGTATATATAGAGTATATAATTAATTAATTAATTAATTATTAAATATCTCATATATATTTATCTTTTTTTTTTTTTTTTTGTATTATTTTATACTTTTATCTTATTCTTATATATATATATATATATATTTTTTTTTCTCTGTTTTATTTATTTTTAAATAATTTTATAAATTATTTTATCATTATATGTATATTTATTTATATATGAAAATAAAACAGGGAAATTCCAGAGAAGACTGAAGAAAACATACTATCTGAATCAATATGTAGTAATAAAATAGAAAGTAATACAAATAATATAGTTGCTTCATTACAATCAAGTCCAGCTGTATCACCTAAATATACCACTGTATTTTCAAAAAATAGTTCAAAAGTTTTGAATATTGCAGCTGGAGAAAATATTAGTAATGAAAGCCCACCTGATTATTCAGTGATAAAATTAAAGCAACAACAAATACAATTAAGACAAAAACAAAAATCTCAACATACCCAAATGCAATTACAACAACAACAACAACAACAACAACAATTACAACAACAATTACAACAACAATTACAACAACAACAAATACAACAACAACAACAACAACAATTACAACAACAACAAATACAACAACAACAAATACAACAACAGCAACAACAATTACAATTACAACAACAACAACAACAGCAACAACAACAACAACAACAACAACAACAACAATTACAATATCAGTTAACGTTACAACATCAACACCATCATCATCATCACCATCATCATAATTTACCAGATGAATATAAAAATTCTATACAACAACAACAACAACAACAACAGCAACAACAAAAACATTATCCTTCTAAAAATTCATATTTCAATGCTTATTCTCAATTAAAAATTAATTCATTAACACCACCATCATCTATAGATAAAGATCATCATGAATCTGAAAAATTATATAAAAAATCATTATTAAATGAAATTAATTCTCAAAGTGATACAGGTTTAGATCAATCACCTATAAATAAACAAAAATCCATGAGAAATAAAGTGGATACCGATCAAATTATTAAATCTGGTAGTTCAAAATTAAAAAATAAAATAAATAGTTATTTTAAATCAGATGATATACAAAAAATGGAAGTTCAATCGAACTTTAGAAGTCCAAAAACAATAAGTAAAATAAATAGTCCATTTAATCATGGAGGTTCCTTATCTAATTCTCTATCTTTTCATAATAAAGTTAAATCCTTATCACCGTCTCCATCACCAATATCAACAAAATCTCAATCATCATCACAATTAATACCTAATAATATTATAAAAAGTCATAGTCGTTCACCATCTAATTTATCTTGTAATACTAGTAGAACACGATATTATTCTATTCAATTACCAAAAGATTCCAATAATAATAAAAATGAAGCATATTATGGAACTGCTATGGGTAATCCAGATGAAACAGCTTATAATAAAAAAAATGAAAGAAGATATGATATAGAAATTAATGATAATATAAATCTATTATTACATTCTCATTCTCAACCTCAATCTCAACCTCAAAATTATATACATCATAGTCATCATGATAAAAAAGAAAAAGATATTAGTCATAAAAAATCAACCTCTCCCTCAAGTAAAAATCAGAAATTCCTTAATGAAGACAAACTTAAGTAAATATTATTTTTTTTATTATATATATATAATTTTTTTTTATTTTTTCTTTTTATTTTTTATTTTAATTTTTTTTTTTTTATTTTTTTGTATATGATCTATGAATTTTATATATATATTTTTATTATCATTTTAAATAATATATAATTATAGAATTCGTATAAATTATTATTATTATTTTTACCTTCTTTTTTCTTATAAAAAAAAATAGAAAACTATATAAAAAATTATTATTTTTTATTAATTCCCCCTTTTATATATTTTTATTTATATTTATATAAATAATTCCTTTTAATTTATATTTCTTATTTTATTTTTTCTTTTCTCTTTTTCTCTTTTTTCTTATTATTTTATAACAAAATATTTATTAGAATATTTAATTTTAAAAACTGTAATAAATTGAAATTTTAAATTATAAAAAAAAAAAAAATTTTTTTTTTCTTTCAATTTTGAAATACATATAACAAAAGAATGGTTATTAATTATATTAATGACTTTATATAAATATTAAAAATTATTATCTTGTTAATATCGTAAAAAAAAAAAATTTTTTTTACTAAATCAATCAACGAATTCCATATATAATAGTATAAATTATGATTATAATAGTAAATATTTATATGAAATGAAATTAAAAGTAAGTTATATATTCATTATCATTTCTTTTCTCTTTTTATTCATTTTTCTTTTTTTACCTTTTTTTCTTTCTTTTTTTTTTTTTTTTTTTTTTTTTTTTTTTTTTTTTTTATCTTTTATCTTTTATCTTTTTTTATAAAATTTATAATATATAATATTAATCTTTTATTTTTTAAATAATTACACACACATACACACACACTCTCTCTCTTTCTCTCTCTTTCTATATATATATATTAATATTTATTTATTAATTTTAAAAGAATATGGTTTTGGAAAAACAAAAAAGTAAAAAGCACAATATAAATACAATTGTAATACCAAAGTAATATATTATATATTATAAATTATAAATTATAAATTATATTTATATATATATGTTTTTTTTCTCATTATTATACGACATTTATTTAAATATTTTTATAAATATAATTATTAATTATCCCCAAATAATTAAATATTTATATATAATATATATAATTAAGACCACCTCAAGATATTCCACCCCCAGTAAAAGCAAATCCAAGATTAAGAAGGTTTATGAAACCCTAAAAAATTTATAGATATAAAATGAAAAAAAAAAAGAAAAAAAGAAAAAAAAAAAAAAAAAAAAAAAAAAAAAAATTAAAATTATCAAAACAATATATATAAAAGACAATTATTTAAAATATATCAATTAAAGAATTTTTTACCCAATTTTTAAATATATATATATATTTTTTTTATTACATATAAGAGATATAAAAATCTATTGAATTATACAACAAAAAATATTATAATAATAATTATTTTATTATTACATATTGACATTTTATTTATTTATCTTTAATATATATATATATATTATATATGTAAATAATTTTATTATTAAATAATTTATAAATTATTTTGATTATATAATATTTTATTCATATTTATTTTATTTATTAATTATATATTTATTCTCATTTTTTATTTATTTATTATTCTTTTTTTTTTTATTATTATTATTATTATTATTTTTTGACTCATTAAAAATTTTATCTATTTAAGAAATTCGATAGTAGATTATAAATATTATGATTATTATATATATATATATATTTTTAATATAAAATATATATATATATTATGTCTATATATATAAAAAAATATATAAAATATTTTTATACAATAATTAATATATATGACTATTTGTATTATAAAAATAAAATATTTTCTTTAAATAAAGTTATTATTAATTTATGTTAAAAATGAATTAAATAAATTATATCTATATAAATTATAAAAAAAAAAAAAAAAAAAAAAAAAAAAAGAAAGAGAAAAAAAAATAAAACAAAATAAACCATTATTAAACAAATATATAAAAGGATATAATAGTCATTTTTAATTTTAATTTTTGATTTTTTTTTTTTTTTTTTTTTAGCATTTTTTTAGTTTTCTCTTTATTCCTTATTCTCTATAATTAAATCAATTTCCAAATCTTTTAATATATGAATTTTTTGACGAAGATTATCTTTAACATTCTTACAATCAGTAATAATTAAACGTTTTAATGTCTTTAAAAAAATATTTATTATTGATTTTATATAATTATAAATGTTGTTATCAATCAATAATGATTTTTTAATTAATATAGATAAAATATTAAAATAATAAAAGAAAAAAAAAAAGGAATATTAGTATATTATAAATATATATATACACACATATATATATATGAATTTTATATTTATTATTAGTATTTTTATAATTTTAACTATGTATACCTTCCATTTTGCTTCAGAAAATTTATAAACACCATCAAATGAAAAATCATTACAATCTTTAATCCAAAAAGTGTTTAAACTTACAAGATTTTTAATATAATCTAGAGTATAATCTGTAAGTCCAATAGATCCACATAATTGAAGAAATCGTATTTTTTTTCCATATTGTGAAAGTGTAATTAAAGATTGACATTCCGGTGATGATGCTTTAAATTTATTTATAGGAATAGATGGTTTTTTTGTTTTATTGTCCATAAATGTTCGATATAATAATACATTTTCTTCTTCATCATTATTATTTTCATTATTACTATTATTATTATTATCATTGTTGTTGTTGTTATTGTTGTTGTTATTGCTGTTGTTATTGTTGTTGTTATTGTTGTTGTTTTCATTATTATTATTATTATTATTATTATTATTATTATTATTATTATTATTATTATTTTGATCTTCATTATTATTTCGTATACGTAATGAACTATTTACTTCATGAACATTTTCATCTTCCTCTTCTTCTTCCTCCATAGTAAATAAAGAATTATTTATTGGTTTTGTTACTGTTAATTGAACAATAATTAATTCTGGACAATTGATAAGAGAACATATAGTTTTTGGATAAGTATTAGGGAATGATAATGAAATCCATCTTAAAGAAGTACAATAAATTCCTATATTTTGTAAATCATTATCTTGGAAATATTCTTTTGAAGTTAATTCTAATTCTACTATATTACGAGCTAATATTGTACCTTCATATTGCTTTATTGGATTACATATAGGGTTATAATTTTTCTTTCCTTTAATAATTTTATTTTTAAAGTTAATATTTGAATTGAATTCATTAGCTATAGGATCATATAATAATTTTTGTTTTTTATTTTTTAATTTATTTCCTCTAAATAACTTTTTAAATTGATTTGAAAAAGTTGTTTTTTTCATATCGGTTAAATTTAAATCTTTTAAATTCATTTCTGATAATGATTGAAGTAATTTATTTGTAATAGTAGGTTCATATAATGATAATTCTTGTAATGAATCTTTTAAATTATATAATTTATCTATTCCTATATCATTCATATTGGAAGCATTCATTTCTATACTTTTTATAGATTTACATTTTGATTCAATTTTAGAAAATATAAAATTAGAATCAAATATAGATGCTTTTTGAAGAAAACGTATACTTGTAACATTTGGTTTACAAATATGATCAATTGCATTATCTGTTATTGTTAAACCACAATGTATCGTTAATTCTAATTTTTCTAATTTTTCTAAATCTTGACTTGACTCCATAAATGAATCTTTTTAAATATAATGAATATAATGGATTTTTTTTTATTATTATTATTTTTTTATATCAATAATAATTTTTTATTTTAAATTTATAATAAATATAAGTATAATTAATTAAAGTATATTAAAATAATTATATATAATAAAGATATTCATTTTATTATATATATCTATATATAAATATTCTTAAATTAAATAGCTTACCCCATGCATTATCGTATAATAATAAGCTTAATTCTTTTAATTTGGTACATCCTTTTAATAATGTTGATAAACTATTATTAGACCAATCAATTAAAACCATCTTCATTAGTAGATAATATTTATATATTTATATAAAATATATATTTTAAACATTTTTTCATTTATATAAGTTTTTTTTTTATTATATAATTTCAATTATTTAATAAGATAATTAAAGTTAAAAAAAAAAAAAGAATTAATTATATTTACATCAAGACATAATGTTTCTAATAATGGACAATAATTTACTAAATCATTCATTCTCCAAACACAAAATTTTGGTAATCTAAATTGAGATTTTCCTATAAAAAATATAAAAAATAATTTAAACAAAAAGTAAAAATTTAATATTTATAAGATTATTGTCATTATTGATTTTTTTAATAATAATAATAATAATAATAGTATTAATATTAAAATATAAATTAAATCAATTTTTGCAAATAAATATTATATATTATATATATATATATATATCTACCATGTTCTCCAATTACTAATTTTCTTATAGGTAAGATACCTCTATTTCTAAATTCTCCAAGATAACTCCAGAAATAACTTCTTATATGAAAACAACCTAATACTTTAACTGTTTCTAATTCAGGTAATTTTAATAAATGTCTTAACCCATCTTCTGTTATATTAGAAAGATAAGATAAATCCAAATGCTTTAAATTCGGTAAATAATCTGAAATTATCTTCAAAGATAAATCATTAATTTGATCGCAATAACATAAATCTAACGTTTCTAAACTTGGTAATTTTTTTAAATAATAAACCGAAAATGGATCAATATGTTTACATGAAGTTAGATTAATTCGAGATAATTTAGAACAACAATTTAAAACTTCTTGTTTTTCAAAAATCGATAAGTCATTAATAACTGTAATAGATAAATCTATCTTTTTTAAGGAATAAAATCTATGATTTCTTTCTGGATTATTTAATAAATATTCTATATTATCAAGAATAGGAAAATCATTATCATATTTTCCACCTAATTTTATTTCATGTGTACATGCACATATAATATATATATATATATACAATAAATATATAAAATAACATATTCATTCATATATAAATATACATATATATATATTCATTATCATTAATATATTATTTAAGATAATTGTTCTTATATTTAAGATAAATTTTTTCTTTTCTTTTTTTTTTTTTTTTTAGCATTATCAAATAGATTTAAAGAAAATTACCTCCTATAGTATTTCTTTTTGAAAGATTTAAATTTTCCCAAAGTTCTTCTGCTGAATAAAATATAGAACAAAAGAATTTCGATAATTGACACATACGACCCAATGATTTTATATCAATTAATGAACCTATTTGAATTAATATTTCATTTGGTAAATTATATAAGTGATAAGTAAATTTATTATTATATTTATCATCAGATATTTTATTTGTTATTGATATAGCATTATTATTAGATGAATTATTTTTCTTTTTTATATTATTTTGTTTTTCTGTATTAATATTATTATTTGGTATATTAGTGATAATAGCTTGAGAATTTGAAGGAGAAGGCATATTAGTTAAAGTGGAAGGTGATATTATATTATTATTAGAATCTATATTAAGGGAAGAAGTATTATTGTCATCATCATTGTTATTTTCATGATGATTATTATCATTTATATTTGCTTTTTCCACATCTTCATCGTTAATTTCTGTATTATCATTATTAATATTATTATTTAAAATGTTAAAATTATTGGTATCGATGGTTAATATATTAGTTGATTCAATATTTTCTATTATATCCATAATAATTTATTATCTATATAAGGATATATTTAAAAAAAATGAAACAATAGAAATGAAACAAATATAATCAAAGTATATATAATAATTTTTTTTTTTTTTGAAGGAATAATCTTTTAATATATATTTTTATTATTATATATATATATTAATTTAATATAATACTATAATAAAATATTTATATATGACTTTTTATAGAAGTAATAATAATTTTAAAATGAATATATATAAATTGTATTTTTATATTTAATGAAGATAGTAACATTATAATATAAGATGTAAATCTTTTATTAAAGATAATAATATAAGATGTTTAAAAATTCTGGTTATTCTATATATATAATTATATAATTATATATTTAATCTATTATATATAATTTTAAATATTTAAGAATAAAAAAAAATATTTTTAATAATATTATTATTAAAGGACAAATTTATAAATAGTCTTTTTTAAAAAATATTATTATAAAAAAAGGTTTTTCTTCAGGTAATGTGATATATTTAAAATATTGATAAAAAAATTAAATTAGATTTATTTTTTATATTATAATAATATAAGAATTGGTAATTAAAAGGATTAAATTATCTATAAATATAATTAAAGTTTGATTTTTTTTTTATTTCAATTAAATATTAAGCAATACAAAAATAATATTTTAAAAAAAAATTTTTTTAATAAAATGAATCACTTTTTTGTAGAATAATTCTTATTAATAAAAATATTATTTATTTATTTATTTATTTATTTATTTAATATTTATTATTATTTATTTATTTACTTATTTGTTCATGTAATAATTAATTTTTAATTTAATAAAGTTATAAAATATAAAATATATTTTTTATTATTTTATTTATTATTTATAAATTATATAAATAAATATTCAACAAAAAATAATTTATAATAGTAATAGTAATAATTAAGAAATAATAATAATAATATAATGAAAAAAATGCTAATATTAAATTCTTCTTTTTATTTTTTAGTAATTTAAAAGAATTTTATTCTTTCTTAAAACATTCCATATATAAAATGAATAAATAAATATTTCAATATTTGTATATCATGTAAAAAACAAAAACAAAAGTTTTTATTGAGATTTATAGAGATATATGTTGGTTTATACCACCATTCATTAAAAAATAACTTTAAACATTATAATATCAAAATGTATAATACATTTTTTAATTATACTATAAAATATTGATTGGTTAATTAATACATCTATTGTAATATATATTTATATACTAAATTTTAATAATATTGAATATAGAATATAAAAAATAGATATAATATAGTCAAATGGAAAAGAATCCTCTAGTAGGTTTTTTGATATATACTATTAATAAATTATACATGCATTTCAATATTTCAATTTAATATTAATTAAGAAAAGATAATTAAATCTTATATTATATTAATAAGATTTTTTTTTTAATATTATAATTATTATACAAATATAATTTAATAAAACAAAATAAAATAAAATGGAATAATTCAATTATTTAGTACAGTAATATAAAAGAATATTGCGATAAATATCCTTCAAAGGCATATAATATATTTCAAACTTATATAGATTTATATATAGGTATAATGAGAGAATTATGAAATATATAATTAAAAGTGAAAAAAAAAAAAAGTGTATTGACCCTTATTTACATCAATTTATTTAATAGTAAAAAAATGGAAAGATATAAAATTTATTGATTTGAAAAATTTAAAAACTATAGCTTTTGAAATTAATAATAATTCTGAAGAGGTATATAATAAAAATTAAAATATATTGAAATTTTTAATAATATATTTACTAATTAATACAATCATCAATATACACAGAATGAAAAAAGTATTGTTATACCAGTAAATATCAATGAAACATGGTCCATTAAAATGTATTTTTATAAATATTTTTCATCTTATTTAATTAAAAATATTTTTAATTATTTATTTAAAATATTAAAATATAAAACATTTTTTTTTAATTGTGTATATTGATTTAATAATTGATAATTAATTTATCTGTCTATATGTCTATATATACATATATATATAGATTAAATGAAACATTTCAAGACTTGGGAAATTTTTCAAGGTATTCAAATAATATACTTCTATATCTATCTATATAAATTAAATAAATATAATTTCATTTTTTAATTTTCTTTTACTATTAAAACCATAATTAAAGTATAATTTATGCTATACTTTCACCTGATTCAGCAATAGTATATTATAGAATTTCTAAAGGAATAGTACCTCCTTTAAAATTGAAAAATTAAAAAATTTAACTTAAATATTGTGTTTATAATTAGTTTTATCCATACATACAAGATACCATATATTTTTTTCTTCATTTTATTTTTATTTTTTTTTTTTTCTATCTATTAATATTATAAAAATAATAAATTATTTAATATTTGAATCATTTTAGTTATAATATAAATGATAACAAAGTTAATTATATTTTAAAATATTAATTTTGTTATTTTTAAAATATAATTAATATAATTAAATAAATAAATAAATAAATAAATAAATAATAAATAAATAAATAATAAATAAATAAATAAATTATGTATTATATTTAATATGAATAAAAAATTTATTATTAAATATATTTATATTAAATAAATTTAATATAATTATTTAACAAAAAAAAAAAAAAAAAAAAAAAGGTCCTTTATAATTAAAAAACGTGTCTTACCACATAATAAAACAATTAATAAATGATAATAATAAATAATATAATAAATAATAAATAAAAAAATAATTAATAAAAAAAGATTGACATAATTAATAAATTATTTAATATTTTAATATGTCAATCTTTTTTTTTTAAATGAAAAAAAAAAAAAAAAAGGTTTTAAAAAATTAATATATTAAATATATAATTATAATTATAATTATAATTATATAATTGTATTTTTTGATTAGTTATTGTTTGAAAATTATTATTAATGGACATTACAGAGTCTTTATAAGTTAATATTAGATTGGTTTTAATAAATTAAATATTATGTAGATGAAACATTCTTTACAAAAAAAAGAAAAATGTCAAAAATCTGGTAAATTAAATTAAATTAATAATAATAATAATAATAATAATAATAATAATAATAAAAAGACTAATTAGACTATTAATTATTAATAAATCTTTAAGTAATGTTATCATAATAATAATAATAAAATTATTACTTGACTTTTATAATTCTATTTATCTTTTCATATTTAATTATTTTGTTATCTCTATGTTTTATATTTTTATGATTAACTCGTGTAGTTTTTTAATGAATAATTTAATGATACATAAATGATACATAAATGATATTTATATAATAATTACAGAATAATTTAATGACTATTTTATTTTGTTTTGTTTTATTTTGTTTTATTTGCATAAAATAATGTTTATTTTTATTTAAAATATTTAAAATTATAATTTAAAAAAATACACATATATACATTTTTATCTTATCTTTTATACTTTAATTGTGTAACATTCATATTTACATTAAGCAAAAATCATCTTTTTAAAAATTATTTTTTTATTATTTATAATAGATTTAATTCATAAACTCATATTTAATTATTACATTATTTTAAAAAAAAAAGAGTTGTTAAGGTTATTTTTTATTTTTAACAAATTTAAATAAATGTTAAAATATTTCACATTAATAAAAAAAAAAGGAAAATATTTTTTAATACTTAATTAAATATTATAATTATATTTACTACTTTTTAGAATATTATAATTATTATTTATAAAAAGATTATAATACAGTTTAAAAATTTATTTAATAATAATTATTATTTGTGAATTTATTTATTATTATTTCTATTTCTAATATTTTTAATTATCTTTTTATTTTTTTAATATTCAGATATTTTACAAATTTATTATAAATTAAAGTTTGAATTTTTTTTTTTAAAAAAAATTTAATAATACAATTTATTATTAAATATAATAAAGTGTATTATAATTAATATATTATCTAATATATGTAACATCTTTTTATAATATTTAAACTTTTGGTTATCATTATTAAAATTATATTAATCATTAAAAAAAAATATAATAAAGAAATAATATAATATATTAATATATGTATAAATTTTTTAAAAAAAATAATATTAAATTGAAATTTTTTAAATTTAGCATAAATTTTGCTTTTTTTTTTTTTTTTTTGTTTTGTTACTTTAAATTAATATTCGAAGATTTTTTATAAATCATTAAATTTTTATAATTTAAAATATTAATATTTGAAGATTTTTTATAAATCATTAAATTTTTTAATAATTTTTTTTTTAGTTTTATATTTAATTTTGCTATATTTTAGTTGATTTTCGACTTTCAGAATTTATTTTATTTTATTTTATTTTATTAACTTGTATATTATTAAATTCTCATATTAATAAATTAATTAATTAAATATTTTATTCTATAATTAAATTTAATATTATTTTGTAATTCTTTTATACATATTTTCCATGTTTACCTTTTATATCCAATGACGGCATAAAAAAAAAAGAATAAACATGTAAGCATAATATATATTATAATTTCCATAATAGGAAATACATAGATAGTATATAATAGAATTATAACATAAACTATATATAAATTTTTATTTTTTTGTACCGTATATCCTAATTTATTCTTACTAAAAACTTTTTAAGCCACAATTTATATTGTACTTAACAAATTTATGGGGAATTATTCAATAATATTTTATTATATTATAAAAAATATAAAGTAATATTAATAATTAATATAAATTTTAATTATTAATTAATAATAGAATTTTAGAATTTTAGATTAGCTTCAATTGATGTATAATTTTATTTTTAAACTAATATATGTAATGTATTTATTTTTAATTGAGTAATATATGTAATATTATAGAATTGTAGAATGTAACAGGAAAAAAAAAATTTTTTTTTATATGATTTAATAAAAATATATTATATAAATAATATATTTTTATAAATAATTTTATTAACAATTTAAAAATTAATTTATAATTTAATATAGAATTTATTATAGTTTTCTATAATTTTAATTTATTTATTAATATTTTAATAAAAAATAATTATTCTATATTATAAATTTTTTTAAAAATTATAATAAATAGATAAATAAATAAATAAATAAATAAATAAATAAATAAATAAATAAATAAATAAATAAATAAATAAATAAATAAATAAATAAATAAATAAATAAATAAATAAATAAATAAATAAATAAATAAATAAATAAATAAATAAATAAATAAATAAATAAATAAATAAATAAATAAATAAATAAATAAATAAATAAATAAATAAATAAATAAATAAATAAATAAATAAATAAATAAATAAATAAACATTATTTATACCAACTATATAAATATTATTATATAAATAATATACATAAATATACATAATATACAATATATATTATACATATTATATATATTAATAAAATATATTATCTTATTCTTTTGTTATTACTTTCTATTATAAAAAAATATATATTTTAATTTTAATTTTATTTATTATTATTATTTTTTTATAAATTAACAGCTCTAATATATAAAATATATATAAAAAAAAAAAAAAATAAAAAGTAATAACAAAAGAAATAATATATTTTATTTTTTACTTTTTTTTTTTTTACTTTAAAATTTCAAAATTTTTTATTATTATTATTTTTTATATATTAAAAGCTCTAATATATAAAATATAAATAAATAAAATAAAAAGTGCCAATATATAATGGCTAATTAGTAATAGTAATTATATTAACAATATTTAAAAAATATTCTTAATATTAATTATATATTTCATATCTTTTAAAGATTGATTTTTTTAATTTGCATTTTGCTGTTTTGAAAATATTAATTTATATTTATTAATATATAATTAATAAACAAGACAAAAGAAAAATAATAAAGCAAAAAAGACTTTAAATAAATATGTTACAATATTGAAAACATTCAAAAAAAAAAAAAAAAAAAAAAAATTAAAAAAAAGAAAAAAAAACACACACACACACACACAAACACATACACACACATACACACACAAATAAAAAAAAAAAAAAAGAAAGAAAGAACATAAAAACATAAAAACATAAAAAAAAAAAAAACTATATATTTAAAAAGATATATATTTATTTTTTTTCTCCCAATATATTTTAATAATAATTTTTTTTTTATTGAAATTAATCTTATATATATAAACATATATATATATATATTTTCGATAAAGACAAAAAAAAAAAATAAAAAGCAAAAGCAATATATTTTTATTAAAAGTAAAGGAAATAATAAAAGTATTTTTATAAAATATTGGGAATAAGTATCATTAATTAGTACTTCTATTTTGCTATTATAAGAGTATAATTTCTCAAAAATTTATATATATATATATATATAAAGCTATTAAAAATAATATTTAAATTATAAAATTTATATTTGAAATAATAATAACAAAGTCTTCGGTAAAAAATACAAAAGAACAAACTTTTTTTTTTATTTCTGTAAAATATTTCGTAAAGGGAATTTTAATCAATTCATTTTATTTTTTATTATTTATTACAATAATTATTATTTAAATAAATAAATAAATAAATAAATAAACAATACCCTATAAAACTCAATATAAATATAACAAAATCGAAATAATAATAATAATAATAAAAAAATCCTAAAAGCCAAATAAAAAATTATTATTTTTTCTAATAAATAAATAAACAAATAAAATCAAAAGAATAATTAAAAAGTAAATAAAATAATTTATTTATTTAAAATTCAATTAATGAGGTAAAAAAAATAGTATTTATAAAATATAAAATATGGCATTAAATGAAACTTTATCATCGAATTCTAGTCTTAATAATACAGCAAAAAACACAAGTTTATCTAGTATAAATAGTAATGGAGGAAAAGAATCAAAATGTTGTTTAGAGTGTAAAAAACCAATAAAAGGAAAATTTGTAAGGGCACTTGAAGGAATGTTTCATTTAGACTGTTTCCGATGTATGGTATGAAAATAAAAAGCTTTATTTTTATTTAATTCTATTTATATATATATATGTATTTTTTTTTTCAATAATTTCATTAAAATAAATATAAATATTTAATTATAAAAAAAAAATAAATTAATTATAGTTTTAATATTTATTTTATTTATTTATTTTATTTTATTTTATTTATTTATTTTATATTATTTATTTATTATATTTTATTTATTTATTTTATTTATTTATTTTATTTATTTATTTTATTTATTTATTTTATTTATTTATTAATAATACAATATTGGATTAATAGGATTGTAAAGAAATATGTTTATCAAAGTTTTTTCCATATAAAATTGAAGATGGAACATATCGTCCCTTATGTGAAAATGATTATTATAAACGTTTAGATTTAATTTGTGCAAAATGTGGAAATGCATTATTAGATTCACATATTAATGCTATCGGTAAAAAATATCATGTTGAACATTTTTGTTGTGCAAAATGTAATGTAGTTTTCAAATCTCAAGATTTATATTATGAACATAATGGTGATATATATTGTCAAAAAGATTATTCAATGCTCTATGCTTCAAAATGTGGAAGTTGTAGAACTTCAGTGTTAAAACAATATATTGAATATAATAATAATAAAACAAAAACAATAGAAAAACTTCATTTAGATTGTTATATGATTTATAAAGTAAATATAATAATAATAATAATAATAATAATAATAATAATAATAAAATATTATATATTATATTAACTCATTAAATACATTATATTTAATATTTTCATTTTATAATAAATAAATATATAGTCATGGAATGTTAGAATGGTACCTGATTTTGTTCCTCCAAAAGTATATTCATCAATAGAAGGTTAATATTATCAATAAATAAATTTATATATATAAATATATATTATTTATTAATAATAATTAAAAATAAAAATAAATGTAAATATAAATTTAATTCTTTAACATCTAATAATAATCAAATTTTTATAATATATATATTATTTAAAACATTCATTAAATACCTATATATATAGAGGAATTTGAAGATAAAAATAAAATGGAAGAAAGAGTATCAAAAATATGGTCAATCCTTTCAGTATATATGGAATCAGCAGCAGAATGTATGTCAAAATTATTAAATTTTGTTACAAGTAATTCAATTGAAAGTGAAATAGAACAAGCAAGAGCATTTATATTCCATATTGAAATTCTATTTTCAGCTCTTGATGAAATTGAAAATAAAATGCTTCAATTTAATGATAGTACAGGATTACAATTCCAAAATGAGCCAAAGGAATTAGTTCGAAAAATAATATATTTCTTTTCTACTCTTTCACATGCTACTAATATTCATCATGATTATACAAAAGAATTTCTTTCTTTAATTACATTATTAGCTCAAGCCTTAAAAATATTAATAAGAAGTGCCTTAAATAGTGCAATAAATTTGGTAATTATAAAAGATAGTTAATTATATTTTATAGTTAAAATTATATTGATATTATTATATCTATTTGTTTTATTAAATATTTTATATATTAATTATTTAATAGTTAATAATAATTAATAATAATAATATTAATAATAATAATATTGATGATAATAATAATAATAATATTGATAATAATAATAATAATAATAATAATAATAATAATAATAATAATAATAATAATAATAATAATAATAATAATAATAATAATAATAATAATAATAATAATAATAATAACAATAATAATAATAATAATAATAATAATAATATTGATAATACAAATAAATAACATTATTACTAATAAATAAATAAATAAATATAAATATAAATATAAATATATTTATATTTATATTTATTTGATAATTAATAGGAATATATATATCATCAAAATAATGTAATGGATGATTTTCTTAGGCATATGTCAGAAATAGAAGATATGCAAAGAGATATATTCTTCTTTTCAAAATATGATGAAATTTTTGAAAAAGAAAATCATGAAATGAATACAGAATATTGTACTTTTTGTAAACAATTTATTGAAGGAGAATGTATATCAAGTAATAATTATAGATGGCATAAACAATGTTTTAATTGTAGTTATTGTAATAAATCAATTATTAATCAACAACATAATATTGAAGGAATGAGTGTAAAAGTTGAAAACAATAATATAATACTAGTATGTTCAGATTGTATAAAAGATAAGAATTTCGCAGCTGCAGATATATCTCAAAATTTTAAATATATATCCAGCTTTAAACAATCTAATATTTTATTAAGAACTGCCTTAAAAAGATTATATATATTATGTCCACCAAGTAAATAAAAAATAATTTTTTTTATATAGTTTTATTTTATTTTATTTTATTTATATATATATATTAATAAATAATAATATTTTTTTTATCTATATTATTTTTATATATAATTAAAATGACACATTAATATTAAAAAGATACAAAAATGAGTAGTAGCATGAATAAATTAAAAGTAACATTATCCAAAAATAGTAAATTATTATCAAAAACAAAATTAAACAATGATTCAAAAACAAATGTAATGGAATCAAGTAAATTAAAAGATAATAATACTCTTTGTTTAAGTGATGAAAATATATCTTCAGGTACAAGTGATAATGTCGATAAAACTTTAATTGATAATGCAAGCGTAGATAGTATAGATCGTAAATATTATTATAAATAATAATAATAATAATAATAATAATAATAATAATAGTAGTAGTAGTAGTAGTAGTAGTAGTAGTAGTAGTAATAGTAATAGTAATAGTAATAATAATAAATGTACAATTATTATTTTTATAATTATTAATTATTATATATTATATTTATTTTTTTATTATTATTTTCATTATTTTTTTTTTAAATATTTTTTTAAATATTTCAAAGTTTTTATTATTATTTTATATTCAATTTTTTTTTAATATAACCTTTAAAAAACTTATTAATTAATTATTATTTTTGAAATTATATAAATAATAAATTATTTTTAGGAAAAGAATCAAATAAAACAAATAAAACTGAATTAACACCTATAGATACTAAAAGTGATGATATTAAAACAGATACAAAACCATTATTAACTCCAAGAGAAATCAATAGATATGAATTCGATAATGCAAGTGATATTGGTTTTGATAAATATACAGAAAGTAATAATAATTTCAATAATACTTATGCAAATCCTTATGTAAATGCTTATAATGATTTATATCATTATAATCTTAAAACAGACAATAATGGAACAACTGATAAAACAGAAAAACCTAATGATAATGAAACAAAAGAAGAAAAAGAAGGAAATGAAGAAAAAGAAGAAGAAGTTAAAAATGGTACACTTAAAGGTAGAAGAAAAGGAACTTTACCTGATAGTATTATTACTGTACAAAGAAATGCTACTGAAAATTATCAACAACCTATATGTATATCTTCATTACCACTGGATGAAAATCAAATTTTATTCTCAGATCTATCAGCATTTGAAATGCTTGCCGTTGGTCAAAAAATTGTTGAATGTTTAGGAAATTTATTAAAAGAAGAAAATATTTCTAGTCAAATTGATTTAAATAATTTATTAATAGATAAAAAAGAAACCATGTGGGGAAAATTGTTAGGATCATTGAAACAAAATCAAAAGAAACAAAAAGTTAAAGGTAAATGAATATAATAAAACATTGTATATGATATATATAAATCTCTGATATTAATATTTTTTTTTTTTTTTTATATATTATATTTTTTATTTATAAATATATTATTATTTAATTAGATAAAACATTTGGTACTTCATTAGAATATATAACAGAAAGACATGGTATAGAGTCAAAATTTGGTGCTGGTAATGGAAATATTAGAGTACCACTTTTAATTGAAAAATTAATTTCATCTATGAGAGGAATGGGTATGTATAATAAAAATTATATATATATATATATATATATATATATATATTTAAATTTATTTATTTATTTGTTTGTTTGTTTGTTTATTTGTTTTAAATATAAATATAAATATTTATTGATAATATTTAATTAATTATTAATTTATTATATTAATTTAATTAATATATTTTATTATATATATATATAAAAATCCAAATAAATATAAAAATAAAAGATTTAAATGTTGAAGGTATTTATCGTAAAAATGGTAATATTAAACAATTAAAAATACTTTCAGATGCTATAGATAAAAATCCAGATGAAATTAATTTAAAAGGAAATTCACCGATTCAATTAGCAGCCTTAATGAAAAAATTTTTAAGAGATTTACCAAATCCAGTATTAACGTTTAAACTTTATCAATTATTTATTGTATCTCAAAGTAAGAATTTTCAAAATTAAAAAAAAAAAAAAAAAAAAAAAAAAAAAAAAAAAAAAAAAAAAAAATAATAATAATAATAATAATTATAAATATAAAAACAACATATTATTATTATTTTTTTTTTAATTTATAATTATTTTTATAAATATATAAAGTATTATTTATGAATATAATAAAATATAACTAAATAATATATTTTTATTTTTATTTTAATAAAATTATTAATATTATTCAGAGGCTTCAACTGAAGAAAATGGAATGAAAATATTAAATTATGCATGTTGTTTATTACCAAAATGTTATAGAGATTTATTAGAAGTATTATTATTATTCTTAAAACATATATCAACGTTAACAGATACTAATAATAATAGTGGAACAAAAATGAATGCAGAAAATTTAGCAACTGTTATTGCTCCAAATATATTATATTCAAAATATAAAGATCAAGATATGGATGAATCTATGTTAGCTATAAAAGCTGTAAAAAAATTAATAGAGCATCCTGAATTATCTTATATTGTAAGTTTTATATAATTTGCAATTAAATTATTTAAATAAATAAATTAAATAATATACGTACAAAAATTATATATAAATAAATAAATAAATTAAATAAATAAATAAATAAATAAATAAATAAAAATAACTAATATTATTATAATCATAAATATGATTTAATAGGTACCTGAAAATATTGTTAAAATGTTAAAATTAAATGAAGAAAAAGAAAATTCTGGTAATTTTGTTATTAATAGTATAAATCATGGAAAGACAATAACACAAGACCATCCTCCAGATCTTACTGCAAGTTGTAAAAACAGTACTACAGATTTACAAAATTTAGAATCTGTTCAATATGATGTAGCTGTATAAAAATAATTATTAAAAATCATATGCATAAAAATAATTTATAATTTATAAAAAGAATTTAAATAAAATTTTAAATAAAATATTAAAAATATTAAAAATAATAATAAGGAAAAAAAATGAACAAAAAAAAAAAATTTAATAATTAATATATAAATAAAATAAGTAAACTTTAAATAGAAATATTATAAAAAAATTTTTAAAACATAAAATTACTATTTTCATATTAGATATTGTATAATAAAAAAAGAATTTTTTTTTTTATTGAACATTAAACAAACAGGAAAAAAAATATTTATAAAATAAAACAAAAAACAAGATTATTAAAATATAAATAATATATTTATTTATAAATAAAATTTTTTTTTAAGAGTTATATATAATTAAATGAAAAAAAAATATAAAAATATAAAAAAAAAATTATTAAAAATAAAAAAATAAAATAAAAAATATTAAAAAATTAAAAATATAGAAATGTAAAAAAAAAAATATAAAAATATAAAAATATTTATATAAAAGTATTTATATATAAATACTTATATATTATCTTAAATATAACATATATTTAAAAAAAAAAAAAATAAAAAATAAAATAAAATAAATTAATTATAGCATTAAATGGATTTTTAATTCTTTATATGTATATATATTATAAATTAAGAAAATTTTAAAAAGTTCACTTCTTCAATTATATAGTTGAAAAATTAGGATATTATAGAAAATATGAATTGATTTCTTAATAATGTTTATATATTATTTATAACTAAAATATATATTTTATAATATTTATATAAAATTAAAGTGTATATATTATATATATATACCATTTCTTTCTTCCTTTTTTTTTTTTTTTTTAAAAAATTTCGAATTACTTTATCTCTAATTAAACTAATGTGAACATTTAAATTGATTATATATATATAAAAAATATTGATTTAATGGGTTATGGATTAACAAAATTTTACTTTTTTCTTTTACTTTATAATTTTTTTTTAAAAAAAAATAAAATATTTTAAAACTAATTAAATTTTTTATTATTATATTTTTTAAAGTTTTATAATTTGTTAAAAAAAAAAAAAAAAAAAGATTAAAATTTTGTTGATTTTTTAATCAAAACATAAAAACGTTATTTTATAATAAATAATTAAAGTATAATTATTATAAATTATATATACCAAAAAAAGTATATATAAAAGAAAAATAATAAATAATATATATATTTTTTTATTCAATATATTATAAATTATATTAAAACTCAAATAAAATAATAATAATAAAAATAATTATAAAAAAATTGTTTCGATAATTTTTTAATAGGAAATAATTTCAACATATGTATATTTAGTATTAATTAAAAAAAAAATATAAATAAAAATCATTTAATAAAATAGAAAAATATATTGAAAATAATATAAATTAAAATATTAAAAAAAAAATAAAAATAAATATAAAAATAAAGAAATGTATCTCATACTGCATCCACTTCTTCAAAATTTTATTCAACTTCCTTTATTACCAAAATATAAACAATATCCTGATTTATATTATAATGCTTTATTAAATATTTCATATAAACTTTCAAATTTATCAACAGGACAATTAGCTAAATGTGAAAGAGAAACATGGGAAGAAATATCAAAAGAATTTTTACAATTAGATCATTATCAATCTAATATTTATTATGATACATGGAGTACCATAGTAAAATTAGTTGTTTTAAATAAAAAAAATGTTGAAATGGAAGAAGAATCAAAAAAATTAATTAAAAATTTATCTTCTAATTCAAATTTATCATTAAATTCTATTTCAAATGATAATGGTAAAAAAAAAAAAAATTTTGAAAAAAAAGAAATTTACAGAATCTTTAACGAATATTAATGAAGAATATGTTGAATTTGATAGAAATAATTATATTTGGGGATGGCCATTCTTTATAACATTTTTGTTTTATCAACTTATAGGAATAAAAAAAGGTTATTATTATATTATTAAATGACTTAATTATTAAATTATTATTAATATATTAATTAATTAATGTATATATATATACTTATTTATTTTTTTTTAAAAAAAAAATAAATAAATAAAAATAAAAAAAAAAAAAAATAAATAATAGATGATAATGATGAAGTTGAAGATTTGTATATTGAAATAAATGACAATTTAGAAAATCCTCATTATGATTATAATGACAATTTATGTTTTTGGTCAAAAAATTTAATGAAATATTTATATTTAATGAATGTATTATTAGATAAATCAAATAGTGGATTTAAAAATATATACCTTAATGATCAATTTAAATTAATAGAATCATTTGAAAATAAAATATCTTCTGTAGCAGTATCAACTATTAATTGTAAAATTATAGACTTAATTTTTTGTAAAAGTAAAGAATGTAAAAATGTAATTGCATATAATGGTATAAATAATAAAAATTTGGAAGATCAAAATAATGATCCAGTAGATTATTCTAAATTTGATAAATTTGAACAATTTTTACCCTATTATAATTCATCAACGGCTTCTCTTGCAATGATTCAAAATATTACAAAAATAAATGGAAAATCATTTGATTATTTAAAAATAAAAGAAATTCATACTTGGTTAATGGATAAACTAATTAATACTACTCAAAATTTAAATAATCTTTATGATAAATTGGATCCATTTAAACCTACTCCATTAATATCTATTAAATTACTTCCTATTGTTGAATTAATTTGTTCAGAGGGTGGTAATATTCGAGGAACTTTTCCACCTGCATTTTATATGAAAGAATCATTCAAAAATAATATAAATAAGCATGGTGAGTATTATTATATACGTATCATTAATATTTTATACTTTTTTTATTTGTTAAAATATGGCAAAAAAAAAAAAAAATAAAAAAACTCAAAATTTCCTAAAACTTTTTTTCTTATGAATTAGTTTTTTTTTTTAGACTTATTATTATTATTATTATTATTATTATTATTATTATTATTATTATTATTATTATTATTATTATTATTATTATTATTATTATTATTATTATTATTATTATTATTATTATTATTATTATTATTATTATTATTATTATTATTATTATTATTATTATTATTATTATTATTATTATTATTATTATTATTATTATTATTATTATTATTATTATTATTATTATTATTATTATTATTATTATTATTATTATTATTATTATTATTATTATTATTATTATTATTATTATTATTATAATTGTTATTTAAAACATATATATTAATTATTTTTTTATTGTTTTACTCTTTTATATAATAAATAACATTTAAACAGTAATATTGAGAAATCAATCTAAAAAATTTATATATATACCCAATGAATATATAGAAGATACACATCTTCATTTACAAAATATAAGTTATTGTGAAATATATATTTTAACTAAAGTAAAGTCTATTACAATTACTAATAGTCATCACTGTAAATGTATTTTTGGTTGTATTGCATCTAGATTAACTCTTAATACTGTTCAAAATATTAAATTTTCAGCATGTACAGAACAAGCTACTTTTGAAAAATGTCAAAATATTATTGCTTATCTTTATATTAAAAAACCATCATTAGTTATTGGAAAATGTATTCATTCATTATTTGTTGCCCCTATTAATTCATGGTATAAAAATATTAATAAAAATATTAAGCAAGCACAAATTCAATTAAGTAATGGTCAAAAAAATAATTGGAATAATTTAAGATTAGTTTGGTTTGATAAAAATAATTTTGATCAAGCTGTTAATGATCAATATGAAACTCTTCAAAATTCATTTAAATCTCCTAAAAATGATAATAATAATAATAATAATAATAATAATGATAATAATAATGATAATAATAATAATACAGTACAAGATACTGAAATAAATATTTATAATAAATTAAATAAGGTTTTAAATTTGAAAAAATCTGACGAAAAATTACAAAAAAGTATTCAAAAATTATTTTTATTACCATCCGAATCTTATGAATTATTTGTTATTCCAATATTTAATAAAAAAAGAAAGTCTAATGAAAAATTAAATTTAAAAACCTATAGTATTGATGATTTAGATGATTTAAAATATGATGAAAATTATCAACATAGTTTGAATTTAGAAACAAAATCTAGTAAAAATGAAAATAAATCATTGAAATCTAAAAGTAATAGTAAAATCTTAAAAAAATCATCATCAAAAACTAGCCAAAATTCAAATAAAAGTAATCGAAGTAATAAAGTACTTTTAAAAGATGAAAATGAAAATAAAAATAAAAATGACAATGACGAAATTAAAGAATATGATTATAGTAAAAATATTCTTAATAAACTTCCTTCAGAGTATTATAAAAGTGTTATGAGTAAACATGAAGGCCACTGTATAATGCAAAGAGTTCTCTCGAATAATAATTTATTATATGAAGATACTGAAAAACTTAATAATAAAGAATGTAATACTGAAACCGAAAATAATTATAAAGATACAGAAGAAGATATTAATTCTCTTGTTATAAATGATTTTTATAAATGGTTAAAGGAAACTAAAAATATTGAACAAATTCAACGATTATTAAATTATCAGAAAGATGCAGAAATTCAGAATAAATAAATAAATAAATAAAAAAAAAAAGAATTAAAAATAAAAAATAAAAAAAAAAAAAATAGTAAATATTATATATTAGTTATCATTCCTTTCAGTATTTATAATATTAATGAAATTATTAAATTAATTAATTTTTTTCTCTTTTTCTTTCATTACATTTTATTTTTTTATTTTTTTATTTAATTTTAGTTTACTTTATGGATTTGTTTTATCAATATAAAAAAGACTATAAATAAATAAATAAATAAATAAATAAATAAATAAATAAATAAATAAATAAATAAATAAATAAATAAATAAATGAGTAAATAAATAGATAAATAATAAATAATAAATAAATAAATAAATAAATAAATAAATAAATACTAAAAGATTATAAATAATACAAAAAATATTAATATACATACAACAATTTAAACCAATAAAATTATATGAGTATTTAATTTTTTTTTTCTAAATTTTTTTTTTTTTAAATTGTTTATTTGTATATAATAACATATTCATTTTTTTTTAATATTATATTTAATACCTGTAACATATTTATAAAGAATTATATAAAATGATAAAATAATATACACCATAAAAAAAAATAAATAAATAAAATTCAAAAGAAATTATTAAATTTTTTTTATATTTTTAAAAATGGCTAAAAAAAAAAAAGAATACAAAAAAGTTAAATAAAATTAAGGATATAGTAAATAAGAATTCAGAAAAAAGATATCAAAAAGAAAAAGATAGAAAAAAACTAGATAATTTAACATTCGATGAATTATTAAGATATAAAAACTCACCGTCAAAATATAAATCAGTACAATATGAAATACCGTCAACTTCATCAGCTGATTCTTATATAGCATATACAAAAAAAAAAGCAAAATTAAATAATACTATAGTACCGACATTTGTTGGACCAATACCTGCCTCGTGGAAACAAAATGCAAATAATACACCGAAATATAAAGGTAGAGAAAGTTAATATTATATTAATAGTTTTACATATTAATTTTAATATATTATATAATTTAGTATTAAATATTACTATTATCTAAATAATATATAAAATAAATAAAATAAAATAAAATAAAATAAAAAATTTTATGAATTTCATTGGAATATTATTATTAATTTATCTTAATATAATTCTATATCTTTATTATAATATTTGAAATTTTAAATTTCACTGAAATTAATAATTGAAAAATACAAATTTAAATATAGTTACTGATACTTTAGATAACGAAGTACTATCTTTAAAAAATTTATGTATAAAAAAAATCGTTTGTTCCCTTGAAAATAGAAATGTCATCAAAAATTTTAATGACTTACCTGTACATTTAAAAGAAAATATTATGAACAAAATGCCCATATATAATGAACAAATGACTAATGAAATGTTAGTTAATTTATTTTTAGAATCAAATTTTACACATTTACATTTAGTACATTCATTCATTACTTATCCTGTATTGGCTAATATATTAAAAATTAGATATATCAATAAACACCATACCAATAAAAATAATACAACAACAAATAATAATAATAATAATAATAATAATAATAATAATAGTAATAGTAATAATAATGTAAATAATAATAATGATAATAATGAAAATATAATAAAATATTCTAGTAGCAGTAATATAAATAATTTTGATAATGAAGATAATGTTACACCACCTCCTGATAGTTGGGAAGACATTTATGATTCTTCTGATGAAAATAATAATACTCAGATATATGGTAAATTTTTATTATTTATTATTATTTATTAATTTGCTAAATATATGTATATATTATAAAATTATCATTATAGATTTATAATAACAATTAACTATATTATAATATTTTATTTCTTTCCTTCTTTTTTTTATATATATAATTATTAATATTATTATTATATATAAATTTTTAAATAAAATAATGTTAAATATTGGTATTAAAAAAAATTATAATTATAAAGTTAATGTTAAAAAGAAAAATAAAAGTCCAATAAAAGATGAAGAAAATAATGATGAAGAACGTGAATATTTTGAAAATGAAAATATAAAAGAAGAAATTAAAAAATTAGAAATAAAATTTAAAAAACATTTTACTCTAAATGCAAAAACTCAGTGGTCTATAGAAAATTTCAATGGTTTTAAAAATTTAACTTCATTAGATATTTCTTATTGTAATTTTTTATCATCAAAAATGATATCATTAATTCAAATTTTAGGTGATTATGTTCCTCATTTAAAATATTTAAATATATCAGGAACATTAATAGAAAGTAATGGAAATACAGTACTTTTTATGATATCTCGTTTACTTTTAAAACTTAATTTCCTCTTATTAAATGATATTAAATGGTTAGAAAATGATGATTTAATGTCTCTTTCATGGAATAATAGTTTTAAACGACTTATTCAACTTCAATTAAAACAATGTATATTTATCAATCAAAAAACTTTAACTAATTATTTTAATTTGCACAGACCAACATTATTAATAGAATATTAATTTTTTATTTATTTAATTTTTTTTTTTTTTAATAATAAATTAAAATAATATAATTTATATTATATAAATAAAAATTATTTTATTTTTTTTATATATATATTAAAAGAAATGTAGTACAAATAATTTATAACCAAATATAAATATTATAAAAAAAAAAAATAGAAAAATAAATAAATAAATAGATATATAAATAATAATTAAATAAAATAAAAATTAACATTAATTCTTGTGAAACTTTTTTTTTTTATTTTTAATTTTTTTTTTTATTTTTAATTTTTTATTTAGATATATTCATTTATTTTTTTATGACTACTTAACTAATATTTAAATATTAAAAACCTATTATTATTATTATTTATTTATTTTTATTATTTTATTTTTTTATTTTATTCTTTTTTTTATATATAATTCTATCTTAATAAATAATATATTAATAATAATAGTTATTAATTTTTATCTATTTTTAATTATAAAAAATTAAGACAAAGAAAAAAAAATAAAATAATACTACAATACTATATATATTATATTATATGTAATATAATACTATTAATATTATTAATATTATTATTTTTATTATAATTTTTTTTAATAAACTATTTAAATTTATTTTATATGATGATTTTTTTTATGGCGACATAATGTATAACATATAACTTGATATATTTATATATTTGTCTCATTATATATTATATATTATTAAACATATAAATTTTATTTTAATTCTTTTAATAGAAAAAAAAAAAAAAAATTATTAATAAAAAATTAAACTAAAATGTAAATGAAATTAAATTATTTTATTTATATTTTATATTTATGCTATTATTATTATTATTATTATTAATTGTTATTTTAATATTTTAATATTTTTTTATATTAAAATATCTTTAATTTTTTTGATATATATTTCTATAAAGATCTTTTTTCTTTTGTCATTAAAACTCGTTTCTCTTTGTCTATTTGTTAATTTTATAAAAAAAAAATTAAATTGAATTTATATAATAATATAAAATCTTTTTTTTTTTGTTATTATTATTATTATAATTTTTTTTACTTTAGTCTTGATTTGATTTATTATTTTGATTTGTGCTGTTTTTTTTTTTTTTTTTTTTTTTTTTTTTTTTTTTTTTTTTTTTTTTTTTTGGCTTGTTTTATTTTTTATTTATTTATTTATTTGTTTGTTTGTTAATTGTTATGTTACTTAATTTTTTTTTTACTTTTTTTTTTTTCTGCTTTTTTTTTTTGCTTTTTTTTTTTTTTTTTTTTTTTTTTTTTTTTTGTATTATTATTATTATTATTATTATTATTTCCTTATTTTATAACTATATTATCATTGTTTTTACTTACTTTAATTTATAGTATATTTTGAAATTTATTTTTTTCTTTTTAAAATACATTTTAATTATTTAAATTGATATATATTAAATTATACTTAAATTATGGAATTTATATTAAAACATTATTAAAAATATATATATAAATTGTTAATTATTATGGATAAAGAAAATTTTTTAAAAAAAAACAAACTAACGCATATAATTATTTGGATTATACATTCCATAATTTAAATTCATTTTATCATTTAATCCAACATTATTTTGATTCAATAGCATTTGTTGTTGTTGTAATTTTAATAATTCATTTTGTTGTTGTAAATTTAATGTTGAAGAATTATTCATTAAATTTACATTGTTATTAGCTAAACCTATTGTTGGATTTATTCCTGATAAAGAAGTATTATTTAAGCCTATATTTAATCCTGGTCCAACACTATTTAATCTTGTTCCAGATAATGATGTATTTAATCCAGTATTTAATCCAGTATTTAATCCAGTATTTAATCCAGTATTTAATCCAGTATTTAAACCGGTATTAAGACCGACAGTATTTAATCCTGAAGGTAAACTTGCAGAGGATGTAAGAGTTGGTTTAGAATATAATCCTGAATTTAAACCTGTAGCTGTTAATGAAGTATTAAGACCAGTTAAACTAGAAGATGATAATGACGAATTAAGTCCAGTTGTTCCAAGTCCAGTATTAAGACCAGAATTAATACCAGTTATTCCAAGTCCAGAATTTAAACCTGTTGTTGAAGTTATAGGTGAAGTAAGAGGTGAAGTAAGTCCTGAAGCTCCAAGACTAGAACTAATATTTGTATTAAGACCTGTATTAAGACCTGTATTAATAGGTGTAGTATGACCTGTAGCTCCAAGACCAACATTCAAACCAGCTGTTGAAATTAAAGGTGAAGAAATACTAGTAGCTCCAAGACTGGAACTAAGACCAAGTCCTGTATTAAGTCCTGGAGTTCCAAGACCAGAATTTAAACTAGTTGTTGATGTTAAAGGTGAAGATAAACCTGTAGCACCAAGACTTGAACTAAGACCAGAAACACCAAGACCAGTATTTAAACTAGTTGAAGATAATGTTGAATTAAGACCCGTTGCTCCAAGATTTGTAGTACCGAGACCTGAACTTAAGTTTGGTGAAGATAATGATGAATTAAGACCAGTATTACCAAGACCAGAATTAATACTATTATTTGATAAACCTGATAATCCTGAATTAAGAGAATTCATAGATCCCATTACAGGACTTCCTATACCACCATTTATTTGTGCATTATTTAAAGAATTCATTGAATTAATACTTCCTATACCACCAAGATTATTAATTTTTGCAGTCGTATTAGTAGAAATATTAGTATTTATGATAGAATTCATGTTTGGATTAGAAATATTTTGAAGTTTGGTAGTTTGACGAACTACAGTTGTTTGAACTTGTTTTTGAATTGGATTGGTAATAACAGTTTGAGTAACAGTACTGGTTATTGGACCAAAAGCATTAGCTGTTAAAGCATTTGAAACTAATGGACTGGATGTAGCTGAAACTAATGCTAATTCGGTTGATGATGAATTTTGAGATGTTTTCATATTTTTTAATGGGTTTAAACTATCAAATAAATCTTTTGATGATGATGCATTCATACTACTATTAGAATTACCAGTAAATTGTTGGTTTACATTACCATTCATTGAACTACCAGTGAAATGACTTTGAACACCATTCATTGAATTACCAGTGTATTGGTTTTGAATAGCTTTCATAGATCCACCAGTTCTTTGGTTGGAAATTGCACTCGTTGAATTACCAGTATAATGATTTGTAACCATATTATTTCCATTATTTGAACCGCCAGTATAATGATTTGTAATCATATTATTTCCATTATTAGAGCTACCAGTATAATGATTTTGAACTTGTTGAGTTGATCCTCCTGTCATATTATTATTAATTTGATTTTGATTAACATTATTATTATTATTATTATTATTATTATTATTATTATTATTATTATTATTATTATTCAATGAATTTCCTGTATTCTGATTATTAACTGGTGCATTTGTAAAACTAGCTGGTAAAATATTATTTAGATTCTGACTTGATTGATTTGGTGATGACATAACAGCTGAAGTAGGTAAACTTGGAGTACCTGTTGGAACAAAATTTAATGCATTAGTATTAGTTGGAATTAATGGTGCTGGAAGAGCATTACCAGAAACCTTTACTATTTCATTATTAGAAGTAGGTCCAGTAATTCTCTTAGTATTTCTCTTTGCATTTGAGTTATCAACAGACCAAGCATCATTATCAAAACCACTACCTGCTTGTGGCAATTTCATTAATGATGAATTACTCTTTAATTCATTAGCATCCCAATTTAATTTCTTTATTTTATCTGTTGGACGTGGTCTAGCTGATGGTGTAGCCCAATTTTCACCTGGGAATAATTCTTCTGATTTTGTAGAACCTACTCTAACTCTCTGAGAAACAACGCTCTCATGTTTAATGGTAGTTTTCTTACCAGCAACAGGAGAAGTTGAAGATAAAGCTTGTTGAATCTTTTCTATTTCATCAAAAGTAATTTGCTTATCTTGTTTTGTTTCTATTATTACAATAATGATAATGAACCATAATAAAATGAAATAAGAATAAAAATTAATATATATATTATATTATATTATATTATATTATATTATATTATATTATATTATATTATATTATATTATATTAAAAAATAATTAAATATTATTTCATTAGTATTTATAAATTCATTTAAAAATAATTACTATATTATTAAATTATTATTAACTTATTTTATTTTTTAATTTATATATATATATAGATATTAATAAAAAGAAATGTTAATTACTTTTTCTGGTTGATGGTTTAGAAAATACTGGAACTTTTTCAACCTTTGTTTCATTCTTTTTTCTTTCTTGTTCTAATCTTTCTTGTTCTTTCTGAATATCCATATCAATAATTTCATTATCAATTCTTGGTAATGAAGAAGAACGTTGAGTATTAGGTAAATTCTTGAATTCTTCATCTTGTAATTTTTTAGCCAATTCGGCATCTTTTTGAACTTGTTTATCCTATATTAAATTATTATTATAATTTTTTAAAGAATGTTAATAATAATAATTAATATATTTTTTATTTTATATAATATTAAAATATCTATTATTTTAAATAATAAAATATAATTATTCTTCCAATTAATACTTATTAATTTACCTTAACTTTCTTTTCATTAATTTCCTTTATATGATTTAAAATCAATGGAATATCTTCTTTTTGAATATTAAAAGTAGCTAATGAATTTTCATCTAAAGATTTTATAATAGATTTATTTAACATAGAATGAACAAAAGTTCTAGCATATCTTTCAGCTCTCTTTTCTTCAATAGTAGCTTCCACAAAGAAATTCTTCCAGTTGAAACCACGATAAACGTATTTATTTCTTTGGGCCTTAGTTGGTGGACTTTTTGGAACTTCTGGAACTTTTCTAGAAGATCCTGGTGGTGGTGGAATAACTAATCTTTTATGGTCTTTATCAACAAGTGATTTTATGAATTCCACATTTTTTACATCTAATTTATCTAATGGAACTGCAATCTTAACACCATTTGCTTTATGTAAATGAACTTTATCACCTACTAATCCTAAAAATTCAGCTTCAACTTCAAATGAACCAGTTTTATCAGTCCATACACAAAGATTTTCTTTTAATGGTTCTGTATTATAATAATAAAAAAAAAAAAAAAAAATTAGAATAATATTTTTTATTTTTCTTATTTAAATAGTTAATTTGTTACTTACTCTTTAATTTTGCATATTTTTCTTGTTCTATGATTATAAATATATAAATATAATTCATATTAATTTATTATTTAACCATTTAAATAAAATGTATATCATTATGACTTATTATATTATACTTACGTAATTTTTTCTGTTGTTCAACTGGATCTACATCAGTTCCATATTTAATATCTGGTTCAATTATATTTCCTATCATAATTATTTTTTATTTAAAGATTTAATATATATAATAATTAAAGATTTTACTATTTCAATTAATATATATTATTTATTTTACTTACCTGCTGATCTTATATGTTGTGGAGTTTGAAGATGTTTTGCTAAATTTAATATATATATTTACAAAAAATAAATATTTATATTTTATTATTTTTTTTTATTTATATATTAATATTTTATTTAATTTTAATTTTACTAATAATTACCTAACGCACTTGGTGGACCAATTACCTTATTAGCTATTTATATAATAAGAATAATAATAAAAATATAAAAAAAAAAAAAAAAAAAGATTCATTAATCATATATAAAAAATATTTATCATCAATATGAATTTTTATATATTTACTAAATGTTCTAACTGGTATTTTTGGTTCTTCATAATCTATATAAATATATATGTGTAAATATTTAGTATAATTAATATATATATATAAATATTTAGAATAATTATTTAAATAATTAAAAATTAAAATATTATATACCTGAAAGTTCAGGAGCAGCTATGATATTAAAATAATAATAATTGTATTTTAATAATTATAATTCATTATAATGACAAAATATTAATATATGAAATTATATATTTAATGAAAACTTACTATTTTGTTTGGAAAGAGCAGCTATATATTATTATTGATTGATTGATTGATTGATTGATTTATTGATTTATTGATTAATTGATTTATTTTTAAGAATATATTAAAAATTAACAAAAAAATAAAATTTATAAAAAAAATAACTATATTATATATAATAATTTACCCATATTTGGTCTTTGTGGAAGACCAGGTGGAGATATAGTATTGTTTTCAGATGTCGATTGAGCAACATTTTCAACTAAACAAATATTATTTAAAAAAAATTAATAAATTTTATAAAATAATAAAAATTTTTAAAATAATTATCATACCATTTGTTGGTCTTGCTGGTAATTCTGGAGCTATTAAAATTAATTATAAAAATATTATTAAAATTTATTGAAAACAATATATAATAATTATTGTTTATAAAATAGTAAAAATTTATAAAATAATTATCATACCATTTGTTGGTCTTTCTGGTAATTCTGGAGCTATTAAAATTAAATATAAAAATATTATTAAAATTTATTAAAAACAATATATAATAATTATTGTTTATAAAATAGTAAAAATTTATAAAATAATTATCATACCATTTGTTGGTCTTGCCGGTAATTCTGGAGCTATTAAAATTAATTATAAAAATATTATTAAAATTTATTGAAAACAATATATAATAATTATTGTAAACGATATACAATAAAAAAAAAAGGAGATATTTACCTATTACTGGTCTAGTTGGAAGTTCTGGTACTAAATATTTATATATATATATTAATTATATAACTTACACATATTTATAATTTATTAAATAATGAATAAAAAAAAAATAAAAATACCTTGTGATTGAATTTGTATAGCTGGAGGTGGAGGTGGAGGTGGTTCCTAATAAATTATTATTAAATAAAGTGAGTATGAATTTAAATTATTTTTTTACTGAATATTTTATAAAAAAAAATGTTTACTGTTTGTGCATCTTCATAAATTTCTTCTGGTTCTTCAACAAGTTCTGATTCTTCATTACTCTGTCCTGGAACCATAATTTCAATATATGAACTTGGAACCATACCTTCTTTGCCATTCTTTGAAACAACACGAACTTTCCACCAATCTGGATCAGATTCATCCAAAATAATAACATTATCATTTTCGTGGACAGTAATATCATCATCTAAAGTAGCTTCATAATCATATAAAACTTTTGCAATTTTTGGTGGACTCATATCTTGTTCTTCTTCTAAATTTTCAGTATCTTCAATTTTATCAGCTTCTTCAACCTTTTCATTAATATCTTCTTCAATTTCATCTTCAACAATTTTGGCCTTTTGTTCAGCTGCTTTATTAGCTAAAAAGTTTACAGCTTCAACTGCAGAATTTGAAGGTTTAATTTTACTTTTCTATGTTAGCAAATATGATCATTAATATATATAATAAAAAAAATTTTTTATAACTAATTAGTTTTTTAAAATAATACAATAAAATAAAAAATGCAAAAAAAAAAAAAAAAAATCTTTTTTTAAAATTTTACCATTTGTGCATCAATTATTTGTTTAACAATAGCTTCTATATTAGATTTACTAGCTTCAAATTCATGGACTTCGGTTCCAAAATTAAGAACTAACTTTTTGAACTTTTTATTCTTAAAGAATTTTAAATTACTTAGATCCCATTGTTGTAAAATTTTCTTTTTTACAATATATTTAATTTTAATTTTATTAAATTGTAAAATAATTAAAATAAATAAAAAAAAAGGTAAATAAGATATAATAAATCAGTTTATTAATATTGAAATATTTATTTATAATATTATATTTACATTATCTGATTCACATAAATATATATTATCAACGTTAACTCCTAATTTTCCTTTTCTAATAGCTTTTCCTTTTTTCTTTTCAATTTCCTATATAATTAATTATATATAATATAATCATTAATTATAAATAATTATTCTTAATAATATATTAAATATTTAATATTAATTATATAATAATTACAGTAACATCAAAATATGAAATAGATGACGGAGCAATAAGAGTTTCTTCAGCTGCAGCTAATAATGCATCTTTGAAATTTTGAGCGCTAACTTTATTATTAGTATCAACTGGACTTTCCTCGATTTCTTCGATTTCTTCTTGTTGTTCTTGTTCAAATTCTTTTTTATCCTATATAAAGTTCAATAATAAATTAAATAAATATTAAAAAAATATAAAAACAATCAATTATAATAAATAATAAAATGAAGCTAAAGTACTACTTACAACAACATCATTTTCTTCAATATAAGAAGCTGGACACTGACCATATTTTTGATTCTTTTCAATAATCCACCAATCTTCATCTAATTTATATATTATATTGACTGATTCATCTTCTACTAAATCAATTTCATCTTCAGATTCGGCTGAATAATCATATAAAGCAATACCTTTTCCAATTGGTTTCAACTATTTTATAAAGGGAAATTAAAAATAAATAATTTCATTTTTTAATAATATAATTTATAATGTTATTAATATTTTTTATTGATATATTAAATTATTCTTGTCATATATTTATATTTATAATATTTATTAATATATAGTTCATCCAAATATAATAAATATATCTTATTTAATTATTCATAATTATTATTTATAATTATTATTAACTATAAATACTATTTAAAATATATATCATATCTATTATTAATGTCATTTATTTATTTTATTATTAATTGTTATGAATTTGTTTATTTAATTAATTTTATACTAAAAAAATATTCATTTAAATGTTATTAATTAAAAAATTTACCTCTTCAACATATGATATTGGAATATCACCGGAAGCTTCTAAATCTGAATGTTTAGCTACCCACCAATCATTATCTTCTGAAGTTTGACCCTCTTCATCAGTATTGCTTTTATCAATAACAAATAAAATATCGCCTTCAGAAAAAGCTAATTGTTCTTTAGCATCAGCTTCTTCTGGAGTAAAGTCATATATGGCTTTACAAACAGAAACAAAAACCATTTTTTATATATGTATTTTATATATTACTATTGAAAATATAATTGATTTAAAAATCTTACTATCAATATATAGACTACTTTATCACAAGTATATTTTAATATTAATATAAAATAAATTATATAATAATTTATTTAATTAAAATATACGTAAAATTTGTCGATTTTCTATTATTAAAATTAATTTAAATATCTAATATTATATGTTGTAAACGTCACTTATATAGTTAATTCTTTTAAATATTATATATATAAAATATCTTGTCTATTACTTATAAAAAACTACTTTTAGTATTTATTTATTTATTTATTTATTTATATGAAGATATATTTATTAATCTTGATTGTTTTTTATTTATAAAATTTGTTTTAATATTTAATAAATTAATATCTAAAATGATTTTAGAAGAATAAGAAAAAAAAAAGAAAATTATAATTAATAATTTTTATATATTATATAATTAAATGTCTCGATAAATATTTATAATTATATAGTTTACCTCTTTTTTTTTATTTATAATAAATTAGAAAACATGATTAAGTAATAATTAAAAAAATATTTATGAAAGATAAAGTATGTTTGTATAATATTTGGTTTTTACAACATATAAATTAGAAAGAAAAAGAATTGAAGTTTTCTTTTGCTTATAAATTAATTTTTAATGTTGAAAAAAAATATAAAAAAAAGTAATATTTATATTATGCTTATTAAATAAGTACTTTTAAAAAAAATTATATATTATATAAAATTTTAATGTTTATATATTCTCTAAAAAAAAAGAAATAAGAAAAGACAAATTAATATATAAATATTTCTTATATTAAATTAAAATAGATAATATTGCTTTTCTTATTCTCTTTCTTCTTTTTATAATTTTTTTCAAATCTATTAATTTTTATTTACAATGAATTTTTATTTTATTTAAATAAAATAAAATGTAAATTTTTATTTAACAAAAGAAAAAGAAAAAAATATAAAAATTAAATATTTTAGTTTAATTTTTTTAAATATAAATAAAACCAAAAACCAAAAATTATTTATGCTTTTGTTTTTTTTTTTTTTACAAAAATTAATGAATAAAAAGTATAAACAGATAAATATTAAAATATAAATATAAATATATGAATAAATAATTTAATGGAAACTAAATAAATAACTTACATATATATAAATATTATATTAAATATATTATTAATTAATAATAATAAAAAATAAATTAAAAAATAATGAATTGTAAATTATAATTAGAATTGATTAATAATATAAATATAATAAACTAAATAATATTATTATAATTATTATTGTTATTATAATTATTATTATTATTATTATTGTTATAAAATATTCTATTATGTATTTATTTATTTATTTATTTATTTATTTATTTATTTATTTATTTATTTATTTATTTATTTATTTATTTATTTATTTATTTATTTATTTATTTATTTATTTATTTATTTATTTATTTATTTATTTATTTATTTATTTATTTATTTATAATAAAAATTTATGTAAAACTTTTCTTTTCTATTGTAATGTACTAATGTATTATAATATAACAATATTACATTAATCTTAAAAAGGATTTCTTTTTAATATATAAAAAAGTTGATACTAATTTATTAAGATTAAATTGAAAATTCCAATAGTTAATTTGATTATATTAAATGAATATATTATCTTATATAAAATAATATATTTAATATATTTTGTTTACTGGAATGATTAATTTTATATATTATATATTTCTAATTAATTAAAAAATATAGAATCCTTCCAATAAATATTAATTAAATTAATAAGGATTTCTCCATAAATATAAGTTCAATATTTATATTGATATATTTTAATATAAATATATCAATATAAATATAATATATTAATATATTTTAAATTAATTATAATATATTACAAAATATATTAATATTTGAAAATATTAAATTAAGATTATTTTGATGTATCAAATATAATTTTATATTAATTAATGATTTTAATTTATTAAATTATTTATATTTTGTTTATTATTTATTTATTTATTTATTTATTTATTTATCTATTCATTAATTTATTTATTTATTTTTATTTATTAATTTACTTATTTATTTATTTATTTATTTATTTATTTATTTATTTATTTATTTATTTATTTATTTATTTATTTATTTATTTATTTATTTATTTATTTATTTATTTATTTATTTATTTATTTATTTATTATTTATTTATTTATTTATTTATTTATTTATTTATTTATTTATTTATTTTTATTTATGTATTTATTTATTTATTTATTTTTATTTATTTATTTATTTATTTATTTATTTATTTATTTATTTATTTATTTATTTATTTATTTATTATTTATTTTTATATATTTTTTGATATAAATTCTCACATTTCATGTAATACCAAAAATATATAAATACCTATTATTATTATTATTATTATTATTATTATTATTATTATTATTATTATTATTATTATTATTATTATTATTATTATTAACTATTTATTATTATTATTATTATTATTATTATTTATTATTATTATTATTATTGTTATTATATTATTAAAAAAACAAGATATTAACAGTAAAATTATAATTTTACTATTAATTTCTTGTTTTTTCATCAAGATCGTTCCAATACCATTTTTTTAATATTTTTATATTCACCAATATTTTCCTTATTGAGTCATACAACCAGAACACTGAACTTAATTATCCAAGAAAAAAAATCTAGTAATTTTTAATATATAATAGTAATTTTTTTATATATATAATAATTCTTTTATAAATTTAAAAAAGTCCTATAAAAGATTCAAAAAATATTATTTTTAATTAGCAAAAATATTGATAAAAATGATTTATATAGGTTATGGCCAATTTTATTATTCAAAAATTATAATATAAATATATTATATATATTATAGTATATTTCAATATATTGTTTCAAAAGTAGTACAAAATTCTATTTATTTTCTCTTGTGTTTCAATTAAACCTAAACAATATATTATAATTTATTATAATATATATAAATAATATAAATTTTAATTTTCAAAAACTTTAAAAAAAGTAAAAAAACAATAGTTTTTCTTAGAACGAATTCTTTTTTTACCTATATATTTCATTGAACTAATTAAATATTTTTAAAACAAAAATTTTATTTTATTATTTTTAAAGTTTTGGTGATTATATATATTTATAGTAACTATCCTTGATTTGATTTTTTATATTAAATAAATAATTTAATTTTTTTATATATAATAATTGTAGTTCGTAAGTAAAATATATATATGGAAATTAATGTTTATATAATATAAAAAAACAAGTATATATATTATAATACTTTTTTATTATTTTATTAAATTTAAATCAATAAGTATAATTAATGAAATATATTCAAATAAAATATATTCCTATAAATATAAATAAAGGCTGATACATTTATAATATTATATATTAATCAAGGAACTTAAAATCGGTTATATTTTTATAATTACTATTGGTAAATGTTATTAATTACTTTCTTTATAACTATATTTATATTAAAAAGGTTGCTTTATTTTTAAATTTTTAATACTAAATTTAATTTAAATAAACTTTTTTTTATGTAATACTCGATTCTTTTATTAATAATAATATATAGAATAAAAAAATAAGCTCCATTTTCTATATATCTATAAACCATAATTATTATTTGTATTTAATATTATTAGTATGTAATTATGATTTATATATAAATTTCATAATTATTAAGAAAATTAAATATATTTTTTCTAAGTAATCAATTATATTATTTAAATAATGAAATAAATATTTTTTTTTTTTTTAGGTTACACTAAATTCTGATGTTTTAACAATGATGAATAAATATTTAATTTAATAATAGCATTACAATTTATTTAATAACAAATATTTCTATCTAACATGTTTAATATATAAATTAAATAATTTGGTTAATTATATAATATTATTATTAATATAACTTCATTATATGAGTATTTTATCATAATTAAACTATATAAAATGTTTTAGTGTGAAAAAATTAGCTATTATTTTTATATTTTGTTCAAGTTTAATTTTAAATTAAGCTTTTATATATTTATTAAATTAACTAATTTTTTTTTTTTTTTTTTTTTAGATTTTTTTTCTTTCTTTACTCTATTTATTTACTTCTGTCATTCTTTACTTTTTAATAACTCACAATATTTAAACTTTTTTATATTAATAGTAAAATATATTATAGTTAAAAATTTTCTAAAGAATAAATTATTTGATTTACATAAAATGCATTAATAACAATATAATATTTAAAATATTCATAATAATTATATAGGATGTTATTAAAAAACAAAAGAGCTGATAATAATTTAATAGATTTTACTAATTTATCAGAATCAAATAACAATAATTCAAATAATTTTTCATTATCAAAGAAGAATTCTTTTTTAAAAGAAAAAAACAAAACAAATTATGATCTTAAAAATTTAAACTCAATGAATTATGAAAATAATTTTTTTCCAATTTTTACTGAGAACGATGAAACAATGAATGAATCATTGAAAAAAAAATATGACAAAGAAAATAAAAGTCCATTTTTAAAACCAATTTTCATGGAATCTAACAAAAAAGAACATTTGAATGTTTTAGAAAATGAAAAAATGGATGAAAAAAATATTATTAATATTAACCACTTTAATATTGAAAATAAATTAGAAAATACTTATGAAAGTCCAGTTAATAATATTACGGAAAACAAACATGAAAAAAACTTAATATGTCAAAATGAAAGAAACTTATTATCTAATGATACAAAAACAAATAAACTTAATATTAAAAATGATTTTGAGCATGAAATGATTATTAGTCCTATTATTAGTTTTAAAGATAACTCTAGCATTAATAGTAATAATGAAATTAAAGCTATTCCAATGAATATAAATAATAGACCTTTAACCTTAAATGAAAACACTTTAATTCGTCAGAATTTTGATAATAAAACTACGGAAAATAAAGAAATTAATGATCTCATGGATAATATTAATGACAACTTCTTTGAAGGTAATATATTTAATATTTAATTCTTATTTTTATTTATTTAAAATATTATTTTGTAATAATGATAGTTCTATATAAGAATAAAAAAAAAAGATAAATTATAAAAATAAATCAACATTTTTAATATATATATATGTATATTTGTAATTATATATTAATATATATTAATATTCATTTATATATATATTTATTTATAGATATATTTCCGTTTGACTTTCTTCAATATCAAGATAATTCTCAAAATGAACCAATAAATAATACTGATTCAATCTGTAATTGTAATTCAAACAATTTATCTTACTACCCTATTGAGCATGAATATGATAAATTACAAAGTAATAAATCATCTACTTCTTCCCAAAATATATTAAATTATAAATTACTTAATGAAATTTCTAATAATCCTAATTCTCAATTAATAAATGACCCATTATCAAATAATTTTAATCAAAATTATATTGCACCATTTAATATTTCCCCTTCAAATAATATTTCACTTTCTAATATAAATTTAACTAATATGAATCATAAAAATAGCACTTATCCTATAAATTTAAAAATTAATTCGACTACAATAAATAATAGTCTAAATTCATTATTAGCTCCTACGATTCTATGGAATGCTAATACAAGTCAAAATATAAATAATAATTATTTGTCTGGAAATCAAAATCAAAATAATTTATTATCTAATTCTTTTTTAAATCAAAATTCAATTAATGAAAATTTTACAAGTTATTTGAAAGATAATAATAGTAATTATGATATTATTGATTATTATTATATTTCATTTGACTTTTTTTTTTTTTTTGTTATTACCATTAATTTAGTATATTACATTTATTATAAAGAATCTAATAATTTATTATTAAATAAAATATTTTTAATTAATAAATAATATTAAATATATAAATAATTAATAAAAATAAATACAAATATAAAAGAAATATATATATATATATATGTATTTTTTAATGTTATATTAATGTGTATCATTAACAATAAAAAAATAAATATTTATATAGGTAATATACAAACTTTATTTGAAGATAATAATAATAATCATATTAGTAATAATAATATACTTTCTACATTAAATAGTTCTAATGAAATTAATTTTCTTCCTTCTAATGAAATTAATTATCCTTCCTCTTCCAATTTTTTAAAAAACTCAAATTGTTCATTTAATACCCTTAATTCTAATAATCAGTTAAACTTCACTTCTAATACGGATAATAATATATCGTTAAATTCAAATTATTTATTTCAAAAACAAACTCCATTATATAACCATTCATTTACTAATCCTTCAAAACTTTTGTCGTCGAATATTAGTACAGACCCCTTTTTAAATATAGATTTAATAAATAAATCAACATTAGATTCTTTTAGTTATCCTTATAATTATGATTTAAAATCTAATAATTTTTTAAAGCTAAATGATAATATATATATAGATGAAAAAAATGATCCAAATAATTTTTTAGATCAAGATCTTAAAGACTTTATGAATATTTATGATACTTCATATAATAATCCTATATTATTAAATACTCCTAGTCTAATTCTTAATAATAATGATAATAATAATTATGACAATAAAAACGAATATAATAATAATACTGGTCCAATATTTAATGAAAACAGAATTGAAAACAAGAAATATAATAATAAAATAACTAATGATAATAATGATATATTATATGATAATAGTGAAGACAATATAGTATTTTCTGAAAAAGATAGTAATAATATAATGTTAAATTACAAAAAATATTTAAATAAAAAACAATTACACAAAGTAAATAAGTTAAAGAAAGAAAGAATAAGAAATAGATTAAAAAAACGTAAGCATTTTAAAAGGTAAATATTATAAATACTTTAGCCTTAACCTTTTTAAATTTTTTAATAATTATTCAAAAAAAATATATATATAATATTAAATATATATTATTTATTTAATATCTAATAAATATATACTATTATTTATATTAAAGAGAAATTTTAAAAAATTCTTCAAGTTGTCAATCTTTATTAAATTTTGAAAATAAAGAAAAAGAAAATTCTGAAAAATTTTCATCCTTAAGTGATTCAATATTTTCTTTGTCATCACCTTCATTAATGAAAAATGAAATTGAATCAGATTATATAAAAGAATTTTCTTCTTCTGTAAAGTCATTAAGCTCTATTTCATCTTTAAGCAATTCAAAACAATTAATTTTTGATTCTAATAATAATAATACAAGTAATTATGAAAATAACTGTAATAGTAATACTAATAACTATAATAATATCAACAATAATAATAACATCAATAGTAATAATAACAATGAAATAAAATCAAAACCTGAGTTTAAATTAAATGGTGATGATTTAATGGATATTTTTGAAAATTATGATATAAAAAGTATTGGTAAAAATAAGGATAATGATGAAAACAGCTCTAATGAAAATGATAATAATAATTATATATCTAGTAATAACAATAAATATATAAAAAATTATAACATTAAAAATAATACATGTTTAAATCTAAACCTAAAAATGAATTCCAGTATTATAAATAGTAATGATATTATTAAAGATACATCTTCACCATTTGTGATTGTATTAGAAGATGCTGATTTATGGAAAAAATTTAATTCTGTCATTAATGAAATGATCATTACTAAATCAGGTAGATGTCTTTTTCCTATATTGAGATTCCAACCAATTAACTTGGAACCTAAATGTCAATATTCCTTTGCTATTGATATTATACAAGCATCACCATATAAATATAAATATAGAGATAAAAAATGGATCTCAGGAGATGTTAAATTTTTCGCACCTCCAACTCAAAAAAAAGAATATTATCATCCAGATTCTCCACAAACAGGTTTTTTATTATATTATATAATATATCTACTTTATAAATAAAATATAAAAAAAATAGTATAAAAAATATAACGAAGTTTATTATATATATATTTTATATATAAAGAAAAAAGATTAAAAAATATTTTTTTTTGTTTCTATTAAATATTTATTAATTAAAAAAATTTTTAAAAAAAAAAAAAAAAACTTAGTACACTATATTTATTATTATTTATCATGAATAATTTTCTTTTTTTACTTTTATATTGATTAAAAAAAATTGTAGGACATTTTTGGATGACTCATGGTATTTCTTTTTCTAAAATAAAATTAACAAATCATATAAAAAATATTTCTGAAGGTATCTCTACAAAAAAATCAGATATGTTGGAAGAATATAATGATGATATTATTACAGATAAAAAACATGATTCTCACTCCAAAAGAAATTCTACAAAATTTAATATTATTAATTCTATAGCTAAACTTCCTGAAAATCATTTTTATTTATCGTCATTTTTTATGTATGAACCATGTCTTTATTTAATTCGACATGAAAACAACAAAAAATATATTTCTACAATTACTTTTCAGGAAACAAAATTTTTAGCTGTTACTCATTATCAAAATGAAAAAGTTAATCAATTAAAGAAAAATTATAATCCTCATGCAAAAGGTTTTAAAGATGACATCTACAAAACAAAAAAAAGAAATATATATAAAAATAAGAAAAGAAATAATAATGATGAAAATAATTCAAAAGAAGCATTTAATATAGATAATATAATTATTAACCCTTCACAAAATAATAAAATTAATTATCATGACAAAAATATTAATGATAATAATCTTCCAACATGTATGTCAACTAAATTGGAATGCTTGAATTCTAATGAAAAGATTGATAAAGATAAAGATAAAAAATTATATCATAAGCTTACTCGCAAGAAGAAATTATTAAAAAAGAAATATAAATTAAATAAAGAAAAAAGTAAAAACACTTTTTCTAACTATGTTGATTTAAATTTTGATTTAAAAAATATAAATTATTCTTCAAAATTTTCAGAAAACATTAATACTAATATATATGATGAATTAAATAGAAACAATAATGAAAATGCTGAAAATAGTAATAATAAAAATAATAATATTAATAATATTGACAATAACGATGAAAATATCAATAATAATAATACTAGTATAGCTAATACCTCTAATATTACTGCTAATGAAACTACTTTTAATACTCTTAATTCCAATATTAATTATAACCATAATAATACTAATAATAATTATATTTCAAACGATCAACAATATATTACTGATAATAATTATTCATATATTAACAAGAAAATGAATATTAATAACACATTTTCAATTAATCAAGATAATACATTTACTCTTATAAATAATACTAAAAAAAAGGGAAATAATTTGTCAAGTAAAAATTTATTATTAAATATAAAAAATTATTCACCAAAATTTTTAAATAATAATTCAAATGTTTAAAATTTAAAATAAATAAAATAAATATAATAAATAATAATAAACATAATAATGATAAAATAATTAATAACAATAATAATTATAATAATAGCAATAATAATAGCTATAGAACTAACAATAATAACAATAATGATTTATAATTTATACTTTATAATTCATGTATCCTTTTATATATTATTATTACAATAATATTCATTATTCTGATTCAATTTAGTTTTATTTATTTAATACTATATTATTTCATTTATTTATATGATTTTGATTTAATTAATAATTATGAAAAAAATGTATATTATAATAAAAAAAATAATTAATAAATATAACAATACGTTTGTAATTTTATTTTTATATAATATTTATACATTACTTATATATAATTTCTATTAATTTATATTTTATAAATATAAATTAATATTATCAATATTTAATATTAATTTATATTATTTTTCTTTGTACTATTTTAATGAAAAAGAAATTTATTCATTTTTATTCGTCTAAAACTTTAATTCTTTCTTGATTATCTTCTTGTTCCTTCTTTTGTTCTTTCTTTGGAATTCTTTTAATTTGTAATTTTCCATTTTCATCAATTTCTGCATCGATTCCCATTTCATCTAGGTTAGTAGATTTATCAACACCTTTAGCTTCCAAAGAATCAATAATCTTTTGGTTCTCTGGATTATTTTGACAGAGATTTCTTATAGCAAAGACAGATCTTTCCTTAATATCTATAAAAATATAAATTTATATTATTATAAAATAAAATTTAAAATATATATGTTAAACTTTATGATATTAATTAGAGCTTATATAATTTTGATATACTTACATGGATTATTATTATCAATATTACAATTAGCTAAAACTAACGGTAAACCACCTAATTCCCTAATCTATACAATTATTAATTAGCTATAAAAAAACATATCGAAAATATTTTTAATATTATATTATTTTATATTATACTTACTTCATCTTGAATATGCTTACAATTATATGCTAAGCCAGATATGACAGTTATAATATCACTCTTAAACATGAACCATGTACTATTTTCATTAGCTTTATCCTCTAATTTTCTTAACCTTGGTTGAAGTTCATTTGCATTCTTTAAAAGAGCTTATATATCATATCATATAAAAGATTATGAAATAAATTATTTATTAAAATCTATTTTTATATAAAAAATATAAAAAATCTTATATCAATTATTTATTATTTTTTTTTCTTACTTATAAGATCTTCAACAAAACCAAGATTAGATAATCTAATTTTTTCCTCTTCATTCAATACAGATACTAAATTACCAAAAATAATTAAAAGAAGAATTAAACCATCTGTATCTGCCGTACTGTAATTGCCTTCTTTATTATCTGAAATAATTTTATATGAAGAAGAAACCACTCTTTTAAATAAAACAGCTAATACATCTGGTAAATCCTTTGGATACTCCCATACAATTTCATCATTTTCATTTTTATTATCCTCCAAAAAAGCATCAATAAATTTTAAAAATATTACTTGTTCTCTTGAAATAGCTATTGAACTGTAAAAAAAAGATATAATTATTAATCAATTAAATAATTATGAAATATTAACAACAACAACAACTATAATAATAATAATAATAATAATAATAATAATAATAATAATAATAATAATAATTATAATAATAATAATAATAATAATAATAATAATAATAATAATAATAATAATAATAATAATAATAATAATAATAATAATAATAATAATGATAATGATAATGATAATGATAATAACAATAATAAATAATATATTTTTTTAATATAATTATATTTAGTTAATTCTTTTACTAATATTTTACCCTAATTCTTCATCTTGTATTGGTGCAAGTGCATTAAAAGCAAGAGAAAGTTTATCTAAATTCATTATATTTTTAAATATAACAAATCTAATATATAAATATAGAAAGGGAATATAAGTAAATTAGTAAGTGAATGAATATGAATACTTAATAATAATACTTTATTTCATTTATTACATTATATACTTACATAAAATCAAATTTATCATCATCTTTAAACATTGGAGCAAATGATATAATTCTTTTTAAAATTTCTTGACCATTATCATTTTTTAAAATAATATCACTTTTAGAAATCATAAATATCATTAAATATAAATAAGCAAAAAATATATAATAATTATAATAAAATTTTAATTTATTTATTTAATTATATATTATTTATAATAATATTAAAATTTAAAAAATTTTTTACACAGCAGTTGAATTATTATATAAAATATTATTTATGGTCATAATAGTGTATAACTGAAGTTTATCGTCTTCAAAATCAAATATATTTCTGTTAAATAATATAAAATGAACTTATGATTAGAAATAAAAAATTTTTAAATTTATAAAAATACTTTTATTAATATGTACCTAAATATTTTACTGTCATATAAAGCTTCACTACAATTATTTTGTATATAAGGATTACCTGTAAAACTATTTGCAATACATTGTATTCCAAATTGTATACATGTACTAACTATTAAAGTGAAAATTAGTAATAATAATATTTATGTATTATTAAATTATTTACAAATAGATTTATAAAATTTATTAAAAAATAAATAATAATAATTCATATAATGTAAAAAAAAAATATTTATAAAAGTAAATGTATATATATGTTAAAAATAATAAAAAACTTGAATATTTACCCTGTTTGTTTGTAACATCTTTTCTTAATAATTCAATGCATTTTGACATAGTTATGAATATTTCATCTAATACAAACTCTCTATAATAAAATGAAATTAATATTTAATAATGTCATCACCATTATATTATTGTAATTATAAATTTATATTTTTATACTTTGTATTTAATTGATTTGAATCGAGTGAGCCATTTGCATTTCTAATAACTTTAAAAATTGATTCCAATATTTCAATATATATTATATCATCACCACTATTAATTTTGTCATTTTTATTTATCCATTTTAAAACAACTGAGAATAACTTCCATATTTCTTTTTCGGATTTAAATGATTCACTTTAAAATTTAAGATTATTTGATATTTAATGAAAAAAAAAATAAAATAAAATAAAATAATTTAAATTATTATTATTATTATTATTATTATTATTAGCAGTAGTAGTATTACAATTGATTTTATTATTTTACCGGTAATTATTATCTCTAAGTTCTTTTTCCAAATTTATTAATTCTAATTTCCATTCTCTTAATTTATCTTTATTATATTTATATGTATCCCAGTTAATTAATACTTTACACATTTTTTATTAGTTTTAATAAAAAAATTATATTCATAAAAAAAAAAAAATTAATCAATAAAAAATAAAAATATAATCAACCAATAGAAAATCAATATAATTGAAAAAAGTAATAATTTTAATAAATATAAAATTTAACCTTTATTTTTTTATTAAATTTAAATGTTTTTTATATAAGTGTTTATTAAAATTATATTTATAAGAACTTTTTACAATTTACATATTTTTTATAATATTTATATAGAAAATTCTATCTAATATTACATTTAATTTCAAATTAATATAAATTAATATAAATTATTGTAATTCTTTTAATATATATATTTTTTTATTTTTAATGTTATTTATGTTGTTTATATTGTTCTCATATTATATTCATTCTATTAACATATTATGATTTATTTTAATTTTCCTGTTTCAATAAACCTATTATGAATTAAATATTTCAATTTATTATTATTATTATTATTATTATTAGTTAATTAATTATTATTTATTTATTTATTTATTTATTTATTTATTTATTTATTTATTTATTTATTTATTTATTATTAAAAAATATTAAACATTATTAAATATTTTTAAATATTATAATATAGTTTTATAAATAATAATAATTAATACTTACATTTTAAGTCTTGGTGAGGAATCATATAGTGTTAATGGAACTGAAAAGACGACATTTGTTAGTACATCCATAATATGTAATTGTTGTTTAATTTTTTTAGTTACATAAAATGAAAATAGTATCAAAAGAAGTATTGAAGTAATACAATGAGTATACAATGTAAGACTAAGATAAAACGATACATCTTTCATTAAATATTCACATCCTATTTCATTGTATTTTAATGTGTGGCCTGCTATATCATATATAATTTTCTTATAGAATGATAAAAATGGATGATCCAAAATTTTGTGAAGTACTTCATCTAAAGGTTTTATCAATGAAATTGCATAATCACCTTCCATATTTCCAAAGAATTCATTTAGTTTATCTATATATTCTGTCATAATATAATTTAAAGAAGAGTTTGCCAATTCTTCGGTATAAACTTAATAATAATAAATATTAAATTATAAAAAAATATAAATTTAATAAACTTGAATTAGATGAGTGTAATGTTAAATGATAATTATAATATTTTACCAGTATCATATGTTCTATTTTGACATTGGAACTCTAATCTTTTAGGTCTAACACAAGATGGTCTAGATAAATATGGATTTAAAACACTAATATCTGTTATAGTGGCACCATAATATCCTGATTTTAATTTATTTTCATATGACTTTTTTAAGATAAAAAAAAAAAAAGAAATTGAAAATATTTATGGGAAATTTAATATAATTAATAATTAACAAATATTTTAATTTATTACAAAAAGTATTTACTTGTAAAATTTCAGCATTTTCAAATAATAATGCTGATATTTTTTTTCCAAATGAAGATTCATCCTGAAATAGTGTTTCAAAAGCAAGCAAACCAACACTATTTGCATAATAAGTTCTTTTAGACTATTTATATATTTTTAAATATTAATTTAATATTTTAAGAATTAATATTTTTTACTTCATATTCTGTATATTAATATTATAATTATTACCGAGTTTGCCAAATATGAAATCGAATTTATTAATTGATTTTTGAATAACTTTATTTATGATAATTATTAAATATTTCAATTCAATTTGAATTAATTTTAAATTATAAAACTTTAGTATAAATTATTTATATTTTAATGAATTTTTTTGTATTTACCAAAATAGTTAGAAATGGTAGAATAATTAATATTCCTGAAATAATGGAAAATATTATAAAATTTAGCTTAAGCTTCTTTGTACTATAAACTTTTTTTTTATTATTATTGTTATTATTCTTTTCATCATTTTCAGTTGTTAATTGCATAACATCATCATTATATTTATTATAGATTTCATTTAATTGAGAATCATACTCATTCAATAAATCATCTAAATAATCTGTATATGAATTAAAATAGATAGTTTAAATATTATAGTGAATTTCTTAATTAAATTGATCTTAAAATATTATATATTTAAAAAAAAACAAATACATACTTTTTGGAATAAATTTAAATACATTAAAAACTTCCTTCAATGTGCTAACACATTTATTTGTGGATGGAGTAATTACTAAATTATATATTTTAAATATTTATAATATATATAATATATTATAAAAAAATAATAAATCATAAATTTTTAAAATAAGCCATTACAAATAATAATTATATTAATATACTTACCACCAAAAATAATAAATATTTCAAATAACACAAGAATCATAATCACTATATAAACAAATCTCATTTGATTATTAATACTTTTCTTATTATCAGCTACGACTAAATCAATAGCTTTTATGAATATCGGACCAAATCGATTTTGTGAATTTACTAGTATATTATTATTATTATTATTATTATTATTATTATTATTATTATTATTATTATTATTATTATTATTATTATTATTATTATTACTATTATTATTATTATTATTATTATTATTATTATTATTATTATTATTATTATTCATTAATATATATTGTTTAGTATTATTTGTTTTACCTCTAAAGAACCTATATATATTATCATATTATCAGTATATATAGCATTAGTATAGTATATATTATTTTAATTAAATTAATATAATATTTACCTAATTATTGGATCACTTAATGTATCCATATTTAAAATATTTTCTGTTTGATTAACTAATATAAATTCAATATATTAATAAGTTCAATATATATCAAATTAATTGTCTATATTTATATTATTTTTAATTACATTTATCTATATATAATTTTGCTTTTTTATGTATTCTTAAAGCATTTTGAAAGTAGTTTTGGTTATGTGTCAAATCAATTACATCATTATTTATAGGACATACTGTGAATAAATCCATAACATTAATACTATGTCTTAAATATATAAATGGTAAATAAGTATTTTCTAAATAATCTATATTTAGTTTTAAATCATCCAAATAATAATCAGCTATAGATCTATCATTTGCAGCCAAGCCCAAGGATGATAATCTTACATCTGTTTTAATTCTAGATGCAATAAAAGGTAATTGAAAACCAATATGGATTCCACTAACAGCACTAATTACCTTTTTAAAAACTTTTCTGTTTTCATAATTACTTTTTTTTTAATTAAATAAATGATATTTACATATATATCCAAATATAATATGAATTAATTATTTAGTTTTTATATTACTTTTATAATTAATAATATTCTAAAATTCAACATTTACCTTACAATTCCAATAATAATCATCAATGTAATAAATATTTGCATAATACGGTACATATTAATAATAGGTTTTTGAAACTTATATTTCATATTATGTCTTCAATTTATAATTGAAAATAAAAATAAAGTTATTAAAAATTGGTTACTCTATATATAATATAAAATAATATATTCATTACCTTAACATTTTCAAACGTTTATTACCAGTACAACTACTTGATGTTGATGATACTCCTTCAGACTTTTCATAACCATAAGATTTAGTTCTTTCATTATAAGAATCATCATCGCTTTTTTCCTCTGTCTATTATATAATATTTTTAAAAAAATTACTATTACTATAAATTTTTTTTTATTTTTATATACACATATATTTATTACTTCTTTTTCTTCAAGTCTTTTTAAATATTCATCCTAAATATTTAAATATAAATATATTAGTATGATTGTTAAATATCATATATATATATATGATAAATATATGTATTATATAATGTAAAATATTACAGCTAAAGCTGGCATAACCTATATCATCAAAAAAATTTCAACATATAAATATAAATTATTAATTTACTAATTAATAATAAATATATTATATAATATTTATTATATTTTAAACAATATACAATTTTACCATAATATTATTTAAAAACATAATATACAAATATAATGCCTCTTTTGAATTTATAAATTTATTAATATATATAAGATAATATTTTTCAGCTTTAAGTAAAACTTTTGAAAATTCTTCATTCATATTTAATGCAGATTCTATAGTTTCCATATTAGTTATATTTGTTAATTCATTAATTATATTTTTCTTTGAAATAATGCATTTTATATGGTAATTAACGGCAATATTTTTTACCATATCTACTTCAAATCCAACACTTGTATCACTTATATAAAAGAGTAATTAGCATTTAAAATAATTTATATTATTAATATATTCATGATTTATTTCTTACTTTTTATTATCATCATTATCATCTTTATCATAATTTCTCTTATTAAGTATTTCTTTACTTTCTTCATAAGAAAAAGATGAATAATATATCCTAAATTTTGTTATTAAATTAATATCTAGATTCGAAACTTTGTATAAAACTTTATCAGCCAAAATATTAATTGATTTCAACAAAAAATTATAATCATCAAAAAACATTTTATTTTTTGATATAAAAATTCTCATTCCATGTAAATGATTCCAAAATTCAATATATACCTAATTTTATTATAATTATTATTATTATTATTATTATTATTATTATTATTATTATTATTATTATTATTATTATTATTATTATTATTATTATTATTATTATTATTATTATTATTATTATTATTATTATTATTATTATTATTATTATTATTATTATTATTATTAATATTATTATTATTATTATTATTATTATTATTATTATTATTATTATTATTATTATTATTATTATTATTATTATTATTATTATTATTATTATTATTATTATTATTATTATTATTATTATTATTATTATTATTATTATTATTATTATTATTATTATTATTATTATTATTATTATTATTATTATTATTATTATTATTATTATTATTATTATTATTATTATTATTATTATTATTATTATTATTATTATTATTATTATTATTATTATTATTATTATTATTATTATTATTATTATTATTATTATTATTATTATTATTATTATTATTATTATTATTATTATTATTATTATTATTAATGTTGTTGTTGTTACTGTTATGAAATAAATAAATATTTGTATATGATTACATTTGGATTTCTTGGGAATTCCGTAACACTTTTTATATAATATTTATATAATGATTAAAATTATAATTTAAGATTAGCATATTTCGAAATAATATAAAAACTAATTAAATTAATCAATATCATACCATTCTTTAAATATTCGTTGAACAAGTAAAAATGATTCTGTTGATCGATTATACCTTATGTTCATAATAGATATGTAAATTAATTTAATAGTGATGTGATTAAATAAAAATTTTTATATTAAAAAAATATATCTTATTATAATAAATAAATTTACATTATAAACTTGCATAATAAAGAAGCTTCAACATAATTTTTAAAACTTTTCTCCTTTTTTACTATTTTCTTTATAGTAACTATAAATAATAATAATATTTGAAAAATTATATATAAATATAATCAAATAAAATTTTTAATTATACTTCAAATAAATATATAAAATATTATTTTTATTGAATTACTGAATTTTTTTCTTATACAATGATTAATTCATTACTACTTTATTAATAATATTTTGTTACAATTTTTATAATTAAGAATAATGATATATTAAAAAAATATATAAATAAATACCAATTGATTCTAAAGATTTGTTTATATCTTGAGTATTTTCTTCTTCAAGTTCTTCTTTTAATTGTTCAATAATTTTATGTTGATCATATTTCATCTGTATTTTTTTTGTAATTTTTTTTACCATTGTTTTATATAAAAACATATTTATAAACCATCCACATACCATAAAAATTATTTCTGAAGCAAAATATATAAAAAAAGAAACACTTTTCTCATTAACTTTTAACAAAGTTAAAATTAAAGTTTCTACATTCAATAATGCAAATGAAAAAAATAATGAACCGTATAAATGATTAAGCTTTAAACTATAAAATGATTGATGTTTTGTATGAATAATCCATAATGATATTGATAGTATAATTGAAATTACTATTGATATATTTGTATATTTGAAATAACTATTGATTAAATTAGCATTTAATAACTATATATATATATATATTTTTTTTTTTTTTTTTGATATTATTAGTATTATGAATAAATATTATAATATAACATTCAATATTAATATAATTAATGATAAAATTTAATTGTTATTTTCATAATATATATAGTACCTCAAAAAGAACTACAAAATATAAGGCAATTTGAACAATATTATTAACCATTTTTTTTGGTCTTTTACTAAAAGGTGTTAATTCATTTAAATAATTAGACGTCTGAAGTTATTATCAAAAGATAAAAAATTTTATTAGCATATTTTTAAAATTGTAAATTAATTATTTCATATATATATATATATATAATTTGATAATTTGTTTTTAATTACAAAAATTAAATGAATAAAATATAAACTTATTCCAACTATAGATTCTGAATAACTACAATAAATAAATATTTTTAATTATATGATTAATTATCAATTTTTTTTTTTTTTTTTTTGTTTGTTTGTAATTTTATAAAAATATATATTACATAACAAATAAATTTTTATGAATATCTATATTAAATTTATAACCCAGATCATCTTGCTTTAAAAAATTGAAAAAATTAAAAAGTACTATATATTATTATTATTTATATTATAATATATTATTATTAGAAATATTTGATAAATATAGATTTTATAAAGAATAATTTATATATAAATTTTACTTGGAACAAAAAGCGGCCTTATAATATATGAAATATATTTTATAAAATTCTCATAAGTTAAAAAATATTTTTATAAAAGTATATATTTAAAATCTTTACCCGAATGCAATTTTTGACAATATCACATTAACCTATTATAAATATTATATATATATACTTAACTTTAATTGATATTATTTATAATATTAAAAAATTATCTAACAATATTTAATGTTATTAATACTTCTACAACTCGTTTAGGTATTTTTCTAATAACATTTTAAATATATAATAATTAGTATATACTATTAATGTGTAATTAATAATTATAATGTAAATAATTTTTTAACATTACTGAAATGAAGTAGCTCTTCCAAATGCAAAAACAACTAATTATTAGAAAGTTCATTAATAAATTATAAAGCTATATCAGCAAAAAAATTACTAAATATTAATAATAATAACAAATCTTCAATAAATATTATATTTACTAAAACATCCATAGAATATAATAAGAAATATCCATGCTATTATATTAACAATAACTTAATGTAATAGTATTCAAAATATTTTATAGTCTGTTAGTAATATAATTTTTAACATTCTTATAAATAAATATATATATAATTACCACTTCCAAATTCATATGGAAATTTCAATAAAAATACATCTAATAATACAGCTATATTACGAGGAATTGAAAATAATGATTTACTATTAAAAAAGAATATTAAAAGTTGTAATACTGAAGAAATATAATATTTAGTAACTGAGGAAATAAAAATGGTATAAAGAAAATATCAATAATAATAATAATAATTCAAACTTTCTATAATAAAGAAAAGTTGGTCACAGCTTTGAAAATACACTCCATTAATTCCTATTGTGCTGTAAAATTTAAACATACAATTCTTTAAATAAAAAAAGAAAAAAAAATAAATTAGCTAAAAAAATACTAAAATAATTAATATTATAAATATATAATATATTATAAATATTATATTATTAACTGTATATTTATTTAAATTCAAAACATTTATTGCATTGAACTTTGTATTATGATTGTTATTTTCATCATTTTTCTTATTTTCATCTTCATATATTGTATTTTCATTTTTTATATCTTCATCTGCCATTTTGCATAAAAAATTTTTTTCAAAATATAATAAAAATAAAAATTAAAAAAAAAAAAAAAATAATAATAATAATTATTTAAAAAATTTTTTTAAAAAAATAGATGTAATTATATAGTTTTATTTGTTTTTTAATATCTAAAGTATAACCATATAATTTAAAAAAACTATAAATTAATAATAAAGTTGAAACTATATTATTTTTCTTTTTCATTACATTAATAAATAATCTTTGATAATTCTTTTTTTTTTTTATTTGTTTATTTAATTAAAAATTAGACAATATATTTTATAAAAATAGTCAATTGTAATGATAAAATTTTATTATTTTTTTTTTGTAACATTGTTAATAAAAACAATCTAGTAAATAAATATTAACATTTTAATTTTTTATTTTTATAATTTTTTCCCTATATTCTATATTCATATTATTTATTAGTTAATAAAAATATGAATAATTATTATTTTATAATAAATATTCTAAGTTTTGATAGTTATAATAATTTTGACAGTTTATTATTATTATCATTATTATATATGTATATATATTTATTTATTTATTTATTTTATTTATTTATTTTTTTTATTTATTTTATTTATTTATTTATTTATTTATGTATGTATGTATGTATTTTATAATTCTATTATATATATATATATTTAATTATAATAAAAGTTAAATAAATTATTAAATTCTATTAATCCAAAAAGTTAAATAAATTATTAAATTCTATTAATCCAAAATATATTAAATAATTTTTAATGAAATGTATTTTTTTTAAAATAAGCACTTTATATATAAAATATATGAAATTTATAATGTTGATAATCATTATTAAAAATAATATTAATACTACCATAAAATTATATATATATTAAATTGATTAAAAATTAAGGTCAATGATTATAGATATTAATTCATTACTCAGCATTCAAATAACTTTACTCAATAAATTAATTCTAATTATTTCCTTATTTTTTTTTTTTTTTTTTAATATTAATGATTTATTATTTCTTTAATTATAATTATGAAAATTAAAATTATTGTATATTAACAAAGATATAAAAATACTTTACAATTAAAATCATATTATTGTTTAATGTAAAATTTATTTGAGTATATGTATATATAAAATGAAAATAATATAAGTCTTTATATTTTTTATTATTTAATTAATATTTTTTAAATAATAACTTCATTTTTATAACTGGAAATTATTATTATTATTATTATTATTATTATTATTATTATTATTATTATTATTATTATTATTATCATTATTATTATTATCATTATCATTATTATTATTTATTTATTTATTTATTTATTTATTTATTTATTTATTTATTTATTTATTTATTATTATTATTATTATTATTATTATTATTATTATTATTATTATTATTATTATTTATTAAGTAGAAATTAATAATATTATTAAGTTTAACAATGCATTATATTAAAAAATTTGTTGAGGTAAAAATTATAAATTAAAAAAATATTTTTTTCGTTCTATATATTAAATAATTATGAAAAACAATGTTTAAATTATTAAAACTATAAAAAATTACGAATTTATAATATAAATAATTTAATTTGAACTTATTATACTTGATATTAAGAATATGCACATTAAAAATAATAATAATATTAATAATAACAATAATAATAATAATAATAACAGTTTTATAATAATAAATCAAAATTTTACTTAATCTGATTCGGAATTGTAATCAACTTTCCTCTTTTTATTTGAAATATTATTATCATTGTTATCAATATCTGAGTGTTCTACATCAGAATTATGTTCTTCATTTTCATTATTACTATCATAATCACGTTTTTTAGATGTTTTGCTTTTATATTTTTCAGATTCATTTTTTGAAATTTCTTTATCTTTATTATTTTCATCATCATTATTTCTATTTGATTTTTTTTTTTCTTCATTATCTCTTCTCGATGATCTATGATGACGACTTCTGCTACTATGATGACTATGGTGACGATTTCTACTTCTACTACGGCTTCTACTCTTTGATGATGTTTTCGATTCATGTCTTGACCTTGATAACCTTGATTTTGAATGACTATAATATCTTCTACTCTTACTTCTATTTGATGATTTTTTAGAACGACTATTACTACGACTTCTACTTCTACTTTTACTTTTATTACGACTACGTTCACGATGATCTTGATTTTTAACTTTAGATACCTTCTCATCAATATCTGATCCGGAATCTGAATTATCTGTTCCACTATCATTATTATCTTTTATTTTATCATTTTTATCTATTTTTTTATTTCTTTTGTTTTCATTATCATCTGGTAATACTTTTACTGTCATATCTTCATTTACTAAATCCATATCTCCTCCTAAATCATTTCCATCTTCTTCATCATTTTTATATAATTCATTCTCTTCAAGACTTAATTCATCCTCATCAATATCATCAACTACCGTTTTATTTTTTTTATCACTAATTTCTTTATTTTCTTCAATTTCTTGTTTATTATTTAATTTTTCTTCTTTAATGTCTTTGGATTCTTTATTACGACCTCCATCATTTGATCTACTTCTACTTCTACTTCTACTTCTACTTCTACTTCTACTTCTACTTCTACTTCTATTTCTATTTTTACTTCTGCTTCTATTTCTGCTTTTATGATGACTATGACTATGACGACTGTATCTTCTATGGTCATCATGATATCTACTACGATTATGGCTACGACTACGACTGCGACTGCGACTGCGACTATATCTATGTCTACTTTTATGTTCATAACTTCGACTTACACTTTTACGGCTTCTTTCCCTATTTCTAAGCTCTTCTCTTTCCTATTACATATAATATACAAATAAATAAATATTAAATAAATATTAATATTGATATAAAATATCAATTGACAAATAATATTAAATATAATATTTTTTGCAGCATACAATATAAAAAATTTTTATAAACATATATAATAATAATAAATAAAAATTATACATATATTTAAAATTTAACTCTATTTTTAATATATCTACCTTTTTTTCTTTCTCTCTTATTCTTTCCCGTTCTCGCCGTTCATTTTCTTCTTTCTCTCGCCTTAATAATAGTTCATTTGCAATTCGTGCTCTTTCTGCCTATTATTATTTAAATAATTAATACTAAAATTTAAATATTTATAAAAAAATATATAATAATAATTACTTCTTGCTTTTGAATTTCTTTTATCTTAGCATCAATTTGTTCTTTAGGAATACCTGCAATACCATCCTGAGCAGATAAAATTAGTTTCCAAAGATCGTGAACAAAAGAAGCTGCATTTTTTTCAAGAAAGCCAGTTAAATTTAATTGTAATAATTTTGGATCTGGACTCTAAAAATTTATAATATTAATTAATAATAAATTGACATATTTTCAAATATAAATATAATTACCCATTAATATATTAAAATTTATATAAAAAATAAACTTACTGAGGATTCTTCCAAAGTTTCATATATATAATTAATTAATACATCATCCTCCATTCCAAGAATTTCAATTACTCTTTTTCTTATCCATTGCTGTATAGTTGGCATATTAACTTTTTTTAAATTTACCTTTTTTTAAATTATATTAACAATAAATATATAAATAAATAATTAATAATAATAATAATAATAAAATTTTTAATTTTTAATGAAAATAAAAAAATAAAAATTAAATTATTCATTATTTTATACTTTTTTATTAAAAATTGAAGGAAAGCTCATGTTCTTTAATTGCTTTTTTGTTTTATCACTGAATCGATTATCCTGTTCAGAACTAGTACCCTTAAGAATTAAATAAAAAATTGAAAATTAATACATGTCTTTTTAAAAATATATTTAAATAAAAAAAAACTAATACGATCATTTATTCCTTTATCTATTCATATTGATTAATACACCACACGAAAATTGTTTTGACAATAAAATGAATAATTTACATAATAATAATAATAATTATAATAATAATTATAATAATAATAATAATAATAATAATAATAATAATAATAATTGTAATTGTAATTAATAGATAATATATAACTAATGTAAAAAGGAAAAAAAAAAAACTTCGCAGTCAAATTATTTTATATTAATAATTTAATTAATAATAATTTATAATATATTATTTTCAATGAAAATTTGAAAATTAAAAATAATTTTCTATCAATAATATAAATATCGATTATATTAATATAAATAATTGAATATCTTACTTTAAAGAACCCTCCATCGCCCATTTTAAATGAAATCTTATATAGTATATAGTTATAATCAGAACTTTTAAAATATTTTATATATGTATATAAAAAAAATAATTTTTTATGATAATATATATATACAAATAATATAATATTTTAAGTTATTAATCAATAACTAAAAATTTTAACCAATTTATTTATTATTATTTATCCATTTATTCACTTTTTAGTATTTATTTAATTATTTATTATTTAATTTTTTAATTATTTATTTATTCATTTACTTATATATTTATTCATTTATATAATTGTATTTAATTGATTAATTAATTTATTTATTTATTATTTATTTATTTATTATTTATTTATTTATTTATTTATTTATTTATTTATTTATTTATTTATTTATTTACTTATTTATTTATCTTCACTATAAATACTAATTTGTTAAAAATTGGTTGGAATATCCATTATTAATATTACGTATTTAAAATTACCTACATTATTTTTTGTATCAATGTAGGTGATTTTTAATTATTATAATAATAATTAAAAATTTTTAACTATTCCTCATACCTACCGTTAATGCTTTTAAAAATTTTTTGTTTTTAAAATAACAAAATTCATAGAAAAGTATGCAATATATTTTGTTTCTATGAAAAAAAAATATATATATTCATAACAGTATATGTATCAAAAGTAAGTAAAATCAATATTAAACCTATAAAAAGCAATAAAAATATTTTTGGTATAAAACACACTGATATTATTTAAAATTATGTTAAAATATTAATTATTACTAGTATTCCATTTATTTTAAAAATTCTATTATATTAAATATAGAGCATAGTTTTTATCATTAATAAATCATCATATCATCGTACTGTTATGGTGAATTTTTACATTTTTAACATATATATGAATACATTGATTTCTATAAATTTACATATATTAAATTAATTTAAAGAAGATTTGTTTATATATATATATTTTATTTTAATGTTGTTTTTTTTTTTTTTTTTTAATTTAAAAAAAATAAGATTCAAATTATTATATTGCTCTATATTATATATTTCATTACATTCCAATATATTATTCAATACATTATTTAATATTATTATTTACACTATCTATATTAAATTTTAGTTTCCATTTTTATATAAAAAAAAACATATAAAATATTAAAAAAAAAATTAAAAGAAAAATATAAAAAAATCTGGAAAAATAAATAAATAATAAATAATAATATTTAATATATATATTATATATATTAACTTTATATAATACTTAATTTTTATTATTAATTATATATTAAAATATAAATTTTTATATACTTTTTTTTTAGTTATTTCATTTTTTAAACTTTTATTTGCTATATTTTCTTTTTTATTTATTTTATTTTATTTTATTTTATTTTATTTTATTTTATTTTATTTATGATTTATAGTTTAAATACTTTCATCTGTATTCATTTAAGAAAATTTTGGATAAATTAATTTATTTTTCTTTTTCTATATTTGCATTTATTTTTTCCCAGTTGAATATAATAAATGCCTTATTTCAATGAAAAATAAATAATTTATTTATTTATTTATTTATTTATTTATATAAGTATGTAATTTATAAAAGGGTAATTACAAAATTAAATATTTATTTTAAATGATTAAAGTGTGAAAACATATTAATATTCATTATTATTTTTGCATAAAATTATTTTTTTTTAAAAATTTAATTATTATATATATTTAAAATCGTTAAATATAAATATCTAAAATATTTTTATTATTTTTTTCCAAAAAAAAATATATATATATATATATATTTTAATCTATTGTAGTATATTAAGAAAACAATAATAAAAAAGAAATCATTTCAATTTTATAATTATTAATATAAATATAAAATTTCGAGAAACAGTGTTATAATTAAATGCTCTATAATATAGACTATTTTAGTATATAAAATTAAAAATAAAAAAAAAGTATATACAAAAAATTGAAATTTCTTTTATATATTTCTATTTAATAATTAAAAAAAAATAGATTATTATATAATTGACTACATTTGAAAAAAAAATATCTAAAAATATTTATTATCAATAATAATATATCTAACAGTAAATTATTATTATTATTATTATTATTATTATATACGATTAAATAGACAATTTTCTTTATTTGTATTTATATAATAAAGTACTTGATTGCTATCTCAAAATAGTTTTATTATATTACAAGATTATAAGATTATAATATTAGACTTAATGAACATGTCAGCACCCACACAATTATTAGAGTAATGAATATATAATATATAGAATATATAGAATATTTCATATTATAAATAAAAAAATTTTTTAATTAATATATATACACTAATATATAATTTAGAACTTTGAGAAGTGCACAACTGGATCATCATTACGTATGTTTTATATATATTAAATATTTTATATAATATTGTTAATTTATTAAATATATATATAATTTAATTTTTAGGCAAGTTTTTGTTACCATGGAATAACGCAATTAGATGCACTCACAAAACTTAGTATGCAAGATTATTCCATGCTTGGAGTAAATTCAATGGATGATAGAAAACGTAATTTAAAATATACAAGATTAAAAGAACGAAATACATTATATACTATTCTATTTTATTTTATTTTATTTTATTTTATTTTATTTTATTTTATTTTATTTTATTTTATTTTATTTTATTTTATTTTATTTTATTTTATTTTATTTTATTTTATTTTATTTTATTTTATTTTATTTTATTTTATTTTATTTTATTTTATTTTATTTTATTTTATTTTATTTTATTTTATTTTATTTTATTTTATTTTATTTTATTTTATTTTATTTTATTTTATTTTATTTTATTTTAAAAAGTTTTTTAATAAAATAAATATATATATTTATATAAATACCAAATATATTCATAATTCTTTAATAATAATATTTTATTATTTAATTGAATAAAATTTAGGTTTATTTCAACTTATTCAAACATTAAAGTCTGAAAATCCACACTATCAAGATTCATTATCCAATATGATGGACACTAGTAGTCGTCAAAATAATATAAATACCAATTCATTTCTTCCAAGATACTCAAATACAACTCCTAGTAGTCAAAATTATTCTCCACATAGTGGAAAATTTATGGATACTTCAAATACACCAACTCATCTTCAAGGTTTAAATATGTCAAAGGATATAGACAATTCACCAACCCAACATAATAAACAATTTAAAGTAAAAGTTAGTTCTTTACCAACATCAAGATCTAATACACCGCAAAGATCATTAGCTAATTCTAAAAATAATTTATTTGAAGACTATCATAACTATAATGAACTAGATAATAATAATAATAATATGAATAATATGAATAATAATTTAAGTAATTCAATGAATAACCTTAATAATATGAACATGTATCCAAAAGCTATCCATGGAGGTAGTAATAATTCCAGTACTAACAGTCTTAATGGAAATAATAATAATGGCTTTGGAACACTTAATACTAGAATGAAAAAAGCTACACCAATACCAGTAACTATTGCAAAAAAAAATGCACAGCCATTATTGAATGCATATGGTATTCCAATATCTGCTGGAAGTACATTATCAAGAGGTGGACCTAAAAGTTCGTCTGTAGATTTAACTGATAAAATTAGAGTATGCGTTAGAAAAAGACCACTCAATAAAAATGAACTAAGACGAGGTGAATCAGATATTACTGAACTTGCGGGAAAAAGAACATTAGTTATCAATGAACAAAAAACGAAAGTTGATTTAACAAGATATATTGAAAGACATGCATTTACTTTTGATGATGTTTTTGATAGTAATGTTACTAATGAACAAGTATACAAAAGAACAGCAGCTCCTTTAGTTGATTATATATTCACTGGTGGTAAAGCCACTTGTTTTGCATATGGTCAAACTGGTTCAGGAAAAACATATACAATGTTAAACGAAAAGAATGGTTTATATGTTTTGGCTGCTAGTGATATATTCAATATGCTTAATCACCCAGATTATGTTAATATTATTCCACATGTTAGTTTTTACGAAATTTATCAAGGTCAACTTTATGATTTACTTAATGCTCGTAAAAAACTTTTTGCAAGAGAAGATGGAAAACAACAAGTTTGCATCGCTGGTTTAACAGAATATGAATGTTTTTCTGTTGATGATTTAATGAAAATTTTTGGACATGGAAACAATGTCAGAAGTACAGGTAAATATTGATATAATAGAGCATAATAAAATTATATATATTATATAATAATAAAATAATATACTAAAAATTTAATGTAAAAATAATAATCTTAATAATAATAATAATATATACAATTAATTAGGTGCTACTGGTGCGAATGCAGATTCATCTAGATCACACGCCATTTTACAAATATGTTTAAAAGATAAGTCAAAAAAAATGTCAGTATTTGGTAAATTTAGTTTTATTGATTTAGCTGGTAGTGAACGTGGTGCTGATAGAGGTGATGCTGATCGCCAAACAAGAATGGAAGGTTCTGAAATTAATAAAAGTTTGTTAGCTTTAAAAGAATGTATCAGAGCTTTAGATCAAGTCTCAAAACATACTCCATTCCGTCAAAGTAAATTAACACAAGTATTAAAAGATTCATTTATTGGTAATAGTAAAACATGTATGATTGCCACTGTTTCACCAAACTCTGGAAGTTGTGAACATACATTAAATACATTAAGATATGCTGATAGGTAATTATTTGTTTAAATATAAATATAGTCAAATTAATAATGTTATTTTATTACGATTTACATAATAACTTATTTTTTTATATTTATTTAATTATATTAATATTTTTATAAAATAGAGTTAAAGAACTTAAACGTGAAAATTATGAAGATGAAGATGAAGAAATTATGGATAACTTTGAAAGTCAAGGAGATGATGAAAGCGATTTTGGAACTTCACATAATGATTATTTAGCAGATGATTTTATTAAAGTTGATCAACAATCTAATTTATTTGATGAGGAATTATCAAATGCAGTAGATGAAGATTTATTATTAGATCAAGAATTCCCATCTGAAAAATTAGATTATAGTTCACCAGATTTAAGTGATGATGATGACTATATGGTTACCAATAATCTTAATATGAATAAAAAATTAGATAAAAATAATGATGATAAAAGAAGAAAATTACAAAATAAAGGATTATCGTCTCAATCTCGTTCAAGTAATTCATCTTATATAACCCCAGAAAGTAGTAATACACGATTACCAAGTATTGCTTCTTTAAATGATTCAAATAATTTGAATGGAATACCTACATTATCAAATCATAATAGTAAAAAAAGTATTTCAAAAAGTAATAGCATAAACTCGATAAATAATATAAATACTTCTAATACTATGGGAAATACCAATTCTGTAACTTTAAATAGATACCAACATCAACATTCAAAGTCAAGTATACCTACATCTTCTATTCCAACACCATCTTCAGCAAATTCATCAAAATTACCATATAAAATTTCACCATTAACTTCTTCAATGGAAGTATTAGATTTAAGTAAAGAAATTTCAAATGAAGAATTTATTCGTCTCCATAGAAAGCATGTTAGAGATATTACAGAATTAAATAGAGCAGATGGTAAATTATTAACAAACTATACTTTACAAATGTCACAATTTAATACATCTCAAGATAAAAATACATTTAAAAATTATTTATTGGAATTGAAACCAATTATTGAACAAAAATTACAATCTATTAATGAAATTCGAGCTATAATTCAACAAACTTTAGATTCTCAAGGTTTAAATTAATAAATTAATACTATATATATATATAATTTTTTCTTAAATAAGTAATAAAAGTTTAATTACATATTATTTGTTTATTCTTTCATTGTATATAGATATATAGTTTTGTTTTTATTATTGTTTTATCATTTTTTTTTTAACATATAAAATAATTTAAATTTTGTTTATTTGACCTAAAATAAACAATAATAATTATATATTTAATTTTAATTTATAAAAAATATTGTATGTATATTATATATTTATTTTATCTTACTATTAAAAAATTAAAATTAAATATATATATTAAAAAAAAAAAAAAAAAAAAAAAGAATTAAAATAAAATAAAATAATTAGCAATATATGCATAAATACATAACATTCAATCTTTTCTTGTTAAATAATAATTACTAAAATAATGAAATAAAAAATATATATAATATTTCAAATTAAATAAAAATAAAAAAAAATTATAAAATATTAGAGAAAAAGAAAATTAATTATTGAACGATAAAATCAATTTAACAATAGATATATATATATAATAAGTAATTATATTAAATATTATAAATAGTAATAAATGAATTACTACAAATATAATTTATATATATATAAATAACAAATAAATAAATAAAAATTATAAATAAATAAAAAAAAAAAAAAGTAAATAAAAAATATCATTAAATAATTTAATAAATTCAAATCAAATATAAAAATAAATATATATAAAATTACAAATAAATAAAAGAGAATAAAAAATAAAAAAATACAATCAAACAAAATATTATTTTTTAAATAGTTTATTATTATTATTGGTGTTGTTATTGTAATTATAATTGTTATGAGGGTTGCTATTATTATTATTATTATTATTATTATTATTATTATTATTATTATTATTATTATTATTATTATTATTATTATTATTATTATTATTATTATTATTATTATTATTATTATTATTATTTATTATTATTATTATTATTATTATTATTATTATTATTATTATTATTATTATTATTATTATTATTATTATTATTATTATTATTATTATTATTTATTATTATTTATTATTACAATTATTAATTACAGGCTCTTATTGTCAATGTATTTTTAAGTCTAATTTTTATTTATATTATAATATTATTTGAAAGAAATATTATATAAAATATTATTTTCATATTATTTTTTTATTTTACTTGATTATTGATTATATAATCAAATAAAATAAATTTTATTATTTATTTAATTACTTAATAATATAAATGTTGTATATTGATAAATATAATATACAATTATTATTATGAAAATTGTAAAGTATATTACATTAATATACACCCAATCCTTAAAAATTATTATTCCAAAATTCTAAAATTAATTAAACAATACATCCATATAATTTAAAAAAAAAATAATATATTATGTAATATATATAAAAATATATTTTATTTTTAATTAGATAAACTTAATCTTAAACCATATACATAAATTTTATTTTTGTTAATAGCAGTTGACATATTTTTACAAATTTAAAATTATTATGAATGTTAAATGTTATAAAATAAAAAAGTGACATAAAAATAAAGAAATAAAATAATGGTTATTAATTTATAATCAATTTAATATTTCAAAAAAAAAAAAAAAGAAATTTATATATTTTATTATTTAAATAAAGTTTTTTCATTTAAATTTTTCTGGAATACTTAATTATTATAATCCATTCAATTTAAAAACATTTTAAAAAATAATTTAAGTATTTGACTATTATTTTTAAATTTTTATTATTTACACCCATTTATAGGAGAAAAGAAAAAAAAAGAAGAAAAGAGTAAATAATGCTATATTAACAATTATAAAATTAGTAATTAATATATTATTAATAATTTAGTAAAAATGGATAATAAGCTTGAATTGCCAAGTAAGTTAAAATTAAATAAATTTATAATTTATTTAAATTTTTGGAATTGAATTTTTATTTTTTAAATGAATAATATTATTTAAATTTACTTAAAATGATTTTAATGTTAATTTTTATTTTATTGTACATTTATATATTATTGTTATTAAATGTCATATATAATTTAATTTAGAACTTAAACTTTTTTCAAATTTAAATATTTTTTTGGATGAATCTAATTCTTTAGCTCTTAATTATACTGTAATTATTAGATATTACCGTACTAAAATATTTAAAATATAAATATTAATAGGGAAAGATAAATAATAAAAAAACATGTTAAAATGAAAGAAAAAATATATAATATAATATATTATATTATATATTATATTATATTATATTATATTATAACTATTTTTAATAAATTTCAAATTGAATTAATTCTAATGTATACATAATATAATTATCAATACTTTTTATAATAATTTATATTAATATTTTTCTTATAATATAGTTAAAAAATAAATTAATAGAAAGAGGTGCTAATATCGTTAATACTGTTAAAATTGAAAAAAATAAAATTTTAAATTATTATATTACAACAGATATTAATTATGAAATTAAATCAATAAAAAATTTCAATTTTGTAATTGTAAGTTATAATTGAAATGATTATAATTATATTATATATATTGATATAATAATATTTTGACTTTTTTTTTTAATTAATATGTAAAAAAATTAATTTTTATTAATTATTTCTATTTATATAATAGCCTTCATGGGTTGATATATCAATAAAGACAAACATAGTACAAAAGTATATATATATTTATCGAAATACAATGTCATTAAATGAAAAGATATATATAAAATTAAAATTTATTTTAAATAATTTTAATAAAATATAATAACAATAATAATAATTATAATTATAATTATAATTATAATTATAATTATAATTATAATTATAATTTTTAAATTATAAATAGTCCAATTTATTTTAGCCCAGATATATCTTTATTTTTTTCAGGTGTTATTGCTACAGCAGTTGGTGTAAATATATCAAAAAGAAAAAAATTATAAACTAATAATAATAATAATAATAATAATAATAATAATAATAATAATAATAATAATAATGTTAATAATATAAAATAGATTGATGAAAGAGATTGTAAGGAACTCTATTCAAGTATAGAAACTTTTGGAGGACAATGGTCATTAACATATAAAAAAGGTGTTACTCATATTATTACATTATTTGATTCAGTGGTGAGAGCTATATATAAAATATTATTATATAATATATATGATTATATTCTTTTTAAATAGAGTATAATAAGGATTGCTATTAATATATATATTGTATTTATTTTATTTTATTTTATTTTATTTTTTTTTTTTAAAAAAAAATAAAAATATAGAAAATAAAGAATATTGATAAAGATGTTAAAATAATATTACCACATTGGTTTGAAGATTGTGTTAAATTAAAACGAAAGATTCCTGATAAAATTTATTTACATCCTAATCCATCATTATTACAATTTAGTACGAAAGATATAAATGAGTTATATTTAAAAGAGCAAGGTTTATAACTTAAGATATATATGTATTATTGTATTATTGTATTATTAAATTATATAACTAATACAATATAAAATAATATTTCATCGTTTATTTAAATATAATAGCTCTTGAATTTATAGAACCAACTTATCCTTACTTGAAAGATAAAAAATTTTATATAGATCCAGATATTAAAAAAACAAATGGTTATGATAAATACGATAATATATTAAAGAAATCTGGTGTTATAATATTAGATAATGAATATATTAATCAGGCAGATTATATAATTTTAAAAAATAAGAATAATATATCTCATATAAAGGTTGATATTTAGAATCAATTATAAAATATTAATGTTTTAAGTAAAAATATTCTATAATTCATAATTATTAAATATTATATATATATATATATAATTTTAATTTTAATAATAGCAAAATTCTATTAGTAATATACCAATTGTAACTGAATTTTGGTTATATGATGTATTAAAAGAAAAAAGAATTATACGACCATATTCAAAATTATGTTATTCATTTTTAGAATTTTTAGATTTACCGAAAATGGAAAATTATGTATGTTAATTGAATTGTTATTTTAAATTTAATATTAAATGCAGCAATAATAATAATAATAGTAATAATAATAATGATAATTATGATAATAATGATAATGATAATGATAATAATGATAATAATGATAATAATGATAATAATAATAATAATAATAATAATAATAATAATAATAATAATAATGATAATGATAATAATAATAATAATAATGATAATGATAATGATAATGATAATAATAATAATAATGATAATAATGATAATAATGATAATGATAATGATAATGATAATAATAATAATAATTATAATAATAATAATAATAATAATAATAATAATAATAATAAATAATTAATAATAATAATAATAATAATAATAATAATAATAATAATAATAATAATAATAATAATAATAATAATAATAATAATAATAATAATAATAATAATAATAATAATAATAATAATAATAATAAATATATTATTTAATTTATTTTTTTTCTTTATAGATTATTACAATAACAAATTATCATGGTCAAGCAAGAAAATATATAATTCAATTAATTTATGCTTTAGGTGCAAAATTTACATCAAACATGACAACAGAAAATACACATATTATTTGTGGAGAGTAAATAAACATTACTTAATATAATATTAAATAATTATTAAATAAATATTAAATAAATATATTATTTATAATAAAATATAAAAAAAAATAAAAATATATATTAATATCATTCATAAATATTATAATTATGTTAGATGTTCTGGAAAAAAGTATGAAAAAGCAGTTGAATGGAATATAGAAATAGTTAATCATATATGGTTAGAAGAAAGTTATCGTCATCGATATGTTCAAGCTATAACAAAACCAGTCTATATTTATTATCCACCTCAGTTAAATGCTGTAGTTGGAAACATATTTGTAGAATGGAATAATCATCAACATATTGTATTTTTATTTCAACAAGGTATATCATCAACTAATTCATCATCTATCAGGAATAATCCAAATGATAAAGATGAAGTAGCAATGCAATTTAATGATATTCATTTAACAGATAAAATATATAAACATAAAAACAAATTACTAAAAAATAATGATATAAATATAATTACAAATGATTCTCCTCAACTTTTTAAAACCATGTCATCGATTTCCAATGAACAGTTAAAAGAATTAATTAAAAAAAATGATAGTAATAATTCAGTTTTTGGAACACCTCTATCAAAAAAGAATAAAAGTCAAAGTATTCAACTAACAGAGGAAAACTGTGATAATATTTTTATACAGAAAGAAAATACTGTTGATCATTCTATAAATATAAAAAGAAATGTTATAAACGATAAAAATCAACCATTAATTAAGAAAAATAAAGATATTTCTAATTTAAAAAGCATGAAAAAAAGAAAGGAAATTTCTGAAGAAGATTATGTATCTAGTAAGAAAATTAAAAAGAATGAAAATAATAAAAGTAATTCAATAACACAAATAGATACAAGTTCGATACCTACAAGCCAAGATAAAATATTTAATATTATGTTTACTGGAACAAAGCCAACAGAACAAGATATAAAAGTATTTTTATTTTTATTTTATTTTATTTATTTATTTATTTATTAGTTAAAAATATATACTTAAATTGTTTAATTCTATGTTATTATTATATATAGAAAATAAAATCTTTAGGAGGAAATATTGTTAAAAATATTAATATTTGTACACATTTACTATCAAAAAAAATTGCTAAGACCGAGAAATTTCTCATTGGTATTAGTTTATGTAAACATATAATACATTATGATTGGTTATCTTTTAGTTATAATGCTGGTCGTATGCTTGACGAATCTTTCTTTCCATTAATTGATAAAATTAATGAAAAAGAATTTTCCTTTTCATTACAGGAATCATTAAATCGAAGTAAACAAAAAAAATTGTTGGAAAATATGACATTCATCATAACACCTAATGTATTCCCTTCTCGAGTTGTATTATCAAGGATTATTTCAAGTGCAGGAGGAAATGTAAATATTTTATATTTATGAATAATGAATATCATAAAATAAAGTAAAAAAAAAAAATTATTTAGTCTTATGTTAGTATTTTATTAATTTTTTCTTTTTTTTTTTTTTTTTTTTTTTCATCTTTTATAAAATATTATAAATATATAAAAGGTTAATGAAAGTATCAATGATAATTATCAAAATGTTAAATATATACCAAAAGAAGATTATATAATATCTAGTTTAGAAGATAATAATTTATGGTCTTCCTTCCTTTCTGCTGGTTTTAAAATATATAATGTTGAATTTATATTAATTGGTATATTAAGACAATATCTACCGTTCAAAAACAAAACATTTATATTAGCAGAGCCCAAAAGCCCTACGAACTAAATATTCATTATAAATTTATTCTTTATACCATATTTTAATATTTATTAATCTTTCAAAGTTTTTATTTTTTTATTATAAAAAATATTATATTAATTATTATTATTGTAATTATAATTATTTTTTTTTCCCCAGTTTTGTTTTATCATAACTTTTATAATTAATTAATTATGTAGTAATTTAAACATAAACAACCATATATATAATTTAATACATTTACTTAATTTTTTCTTAACTTATATCAATAATAATATTATTATTAGTATTAATAAAAACCATACTTTCATATTAACACATAATTATTGATTTATATTAAGTAATATTGATATTTTAGTATTATTTTTAAACTATACTAAAATAATTATTATTGTAATATTTTGTATTCTATCAATTTTTTTTATAATAATGTATATATAATTTAAAAAATTATTTAATAAAAAAAATAAAGAATTAAATATTTATATAATTATTTAATAACTTTAGAATAAATTATTAGTAATTATATATAGAATATTGTATGTGTTCTTATGAAGAAATACCTAAAAAAAAAATAAAAAATAAAAGGTTTTGACTTTATTTTTCTACCAGAACAAAAATTATTATAGACAGTAAATAAAATGATTAAAGTAAAAAAATAGAATTAACTTATATTTAACAAATATAAAAATATTAATATTTTTTCTATATATTTTAATCATACAAAATAAGTTTTATATTTTGGTATAAAAAAGTAAGAACCAGAACAATTATTATTATAGGCAGTAAATAAAATGGTTAAAGTAGAAAAATAGAATTAACTTAATAATTATCTTTATGCTCATTTATATGCTCTCATTTTAATTATAATAAAAAAAATTTAATAACTTTATTGTACAAAATTAAATTAAGAACTGTTATTAAGTCTTATCTTTGGTTATTTGTTGTACATGAATGTAATATATTGTTAATATATTTTAGAATATACAATATCTATAAAAATGTGGAATAATATTACTATAAATAATAAAGAAAATTATTATATATTCAATATATAATATATATAAATTAAATATAAACATATAATAATAAAAAAAAACTAATTAAAATAATATATTATTAATTTAACAATATTTGATTATTGTATTATTTTGAAAATATAAACATATATTAATAGTATATTGTTTATAATTAATTTTTATATTTTAATATTATTAAATTAATTAATATAATACTAATTATTAATAAAAATTAAAATATATAAACCAATACAATATATATTATAAAATACATATAAATTCAAAAAATTTTATAAAATTTTAAAGTTTTTTTTACTTATATTTCATTAGGAATATAATTATATAGGAAAAGAAAAAATAATCAAAAGATTATAATATAATCATTGTAAGATTATAAATAATCAAAAGGAAAAACAATATTAAAAAAAAAAAGTGTTTTTATTTGCTTTTTTTTTTTTTTTTTAAAAAAAAAAGAACCAAAAAATTTTAATAATTTTATTTAAAGAAATAAATACCAATAACAATGTCTTACCAAGGTAAAAAAAAAAAAAAAATTAATGATTAATTTTTTCAATTATTATATGTGAGAATGGAAGATTTAAACATTTTTTTTATAAAAATAAATTATATTTAAAATTCAAAAATATCATGCAATCTTTAAAAAAAAAAAAAGAAAAATAAATAAATACACAAATAATGTTACATGTTTACAAAAGCCATCAATTCAATAATATTATTTAAAATTATAAAGTAATAATTGTTATGATAATAATAATGATAATAATAAAATGATTGTAAAAAAAAAAAAAAAAAAAAAAATCAATAAATAATAATATCTTCTCATTATTATTAAATTAGTAATGTATAAATATTTACAAACCATCATACACATAAAGCAAAATAGTAAATAAATAACAAAGTAATAGAAAAGTAAATATAAAAAATAAAGAATAAACAAATACCAGATTAAAATATTTCATGATATACATAATTATTTAAATAAATTGTAAAATTTAATTAATAAAACAATAAATATATTTTTTATTTAAAAAAATATAATAATAATTATTTTATTCATTTATTATTATTATATTTATATATTATATATTTTTTCTATTCTTTAATTTCTTAATATAAAAATAAAAGGCTACCCACCAAATCAAGGCTATCCACCACAAGGACAAGGCTATCCACCACAAGGACAATACGGTTCTCAATATGGTTCTCAATATAGACCATATGGTGGTGGTGCTCAACCATATGGTTCTCAATATGGTCAACCATATGGTGGTGGTGCTCAACCATACGGTTCTCAATATGGTCAACCATATGGTCAACAACAATATGGTCAAAGTCAATATTACCGTCCACCACCAGGTGGTAACAACCAATACTGGGAATGGTTTACTGCTGTTGACAGGTATTAATTAATGATAAATATTGATATAAAAATAAGTATATTTTATTTTTTTATAGGGAATAATAAGATAATAAATCAAAATATTCTATATATTAAGAAAGTATTATTGATACAAATATTAATAAAAAAATTTTCAAATTATTATTTTTTATGTTAACAGAAATAGATCTGGTGAATTAGATGTTGATGAACTTAGACAAGCTTTATTAAATAGTAAATTTTAATTCAATTTATTATATATACAAAAATCATTTTATATTATAAAAATTCATAATAAAAAGATAATAAAAAGAAAATTATAAATAAAGAATTTATGGATATTAATTTTAAATTTAATTATAGGTGATGGTAGTGTATTTGAACCAGATACTGTTCAACTTTTAATTTCAATGCATGATAAAAGAAACAGAGGTACTGTTAATTTCGAAGAATTTACAAACCTTTACACTTATATTCAAGAATGGAAGAAATGCTATACTGCTTTTGATCGTGATAGAAGTCAAAGTATTGATAGAAATGAATTAAGAAATGCTCTTTACAATTTCGGATATAAAAATATTTCTGATAACATCTTATCATTATTGGAAAGAAAATACGCAAGTAAAAGTAGTATCCATTTTATATAAATATTTTATTTATTTACATAAACTAAATAATATATTTTTAAATATTTTTAATAAATTATCAAAGAAACTGGCCAATTCAATTTTGATAGATTTATCACTGTTTCTGTCATAATCAGCAACTTAACTAATTCTTTTGAAGCTGTTAATAAGAGCCAAAAGAATGTAAAAATCAATTAAATATAAATACAATTATTAATTATTGTTTATTTTACTAATGTTTTATTGATATATATTAATTATAAAATTATTATTATTATATTTAAATAATTAAATACAGAATGGTGTTATAGAATTAAACTATGAAAAGGTAAATATTATACTTTAAATACTTTAAATAAATAAAATTTTAAGTATATTATTCAATATTTAAATTAACCACAAATATTTTTATTCTTTTCTTTTAAAAATTGTATAGTTCTTGGAAATTGTTATTTCTAATAAACTTTAAATTAAACTGATATAAATTAGTAAATGGTACTACCAACATACATATTATAAGATGTTACATTAATAAATATATATAACTACAATCGCTATTTTATTATATATAATCATTTACAATTAAATGGTTATGATTATATAAAAACAAAAAACAAAAAACTAAAAACTAAAAACTAAATAAAAAAAAAAAAGAAAAAAAAATACAAAGAAAAAAAAAAAAAAAAAAAAAAAAAAACACAAAAAAAAACTTTTTTTTATAAAAATAATAATATTTAAAAACTTAATACAATTAAATATTTTTTTTAATAAATAAAAAGTAAAAATAAAATAAATAAAACATACAAAAACATGTTTTTAAGAACTTGATATTTTATTTATTTATTTATTTATTTATTTATTTATTTATTTATTTATTTATTTATTTATTTATTTATTTATTTATTTATTTATTTATTTATTTATTTATTTATTTATTTATTTATTTATTTATTTATTTATTTATTTATTTATTTTCAATTTATTTAGTTGGTTAGTTATTTATTTATTATTATAAAATTAATATAATTATATGTTTTAATGTTAAAATATATTAAAAATTGTTTGTATAATTTTATTTATTTTATAAAAATCAAATTATTTTATTTTTTGATACTAATATATTTTATCCAATCATGTCGTTTTTATTATTGTTCAATATATATATTTTTTTTTTAAAAAAATTTATATTTTATATATTATAATTAAAAGTTTATAAAAATATATATTAAATAATGGGAAAGTGTCAAAGAAAAAAGAGAAATCATCATTCAATAAGGTAGTTTCAATTTATAACTTTAACGATATATATATATATTTTTTTTATTTTTAAATTAAATTATTATTTGATAAATAATATAATGTATTTATATTTAAATAAATATTTAATTATAATAATAAAAATAATTATAAAAAAAGGGATATTTCGCGTGCAGCGAGAACAAGAGCAAGAACTAAAGATTTAGACCAAATTCATGAAGATTTAAAACCAGAAAATGCAGAAAAAATAAAAAATGCCTTACCTGATCCAGATTTACCAGGTATGGGTCAAAATTATTGTATTCCTTGTGCAAGACATTTTACTACAAGTTTTGCTCTTGAAAATCATTTAAAAACTAAAATTCATAAAAGAAGGTAATTTTATTTCTTTATTTTTTTATTTTTTTTTTTTTTTTTTTTTTTATTATTTATTAATATTTTTATTGATATATAATAATAAATATATTGTATATTTAAATAATTCGTATACCATAATTTATTATATATTTATAATAATTAATAAATTATATATATATAATTTATATTTAACAATACTTAATTATTAGATTAAAGGCTCTTAAAGAAAAACCATATACTCAAAAAGAGGCCGAAGCTGCAGTTGGTAATAATTATTTTATATAAAAGAATCTTTTATTAAATTATAAATTAAATATTTTTAATAATAATAATAATATAATACATAAATATTCTAAAAATATTATACTTACTAATATTATTAATATATTACTATAATTATTATTACAAATTAAAAATGTATATTAAATATAATATTATTTAGGTTTAACAACAGACAATGATGCAAAAAGAATTGCTAGTATAATGAATGCGAAAAAAGATGAAATGCAACAATAAAATAAAATTCACCACTTTTTTCTCATAAATTCAGTAACAAAATATTATAATTTATATAAGACCATTCGCACTTTAAAATACTTACTATTAAATAATAATCAAGTAATTTTCAATTAAAAATCATATTATATCTATCTATTCGTTATTCATAAATTAAAAATTTTCAATTAAAAATATAAAATTTATGCATTTCATTTTTTTAAAAAATTCTATTTAATTTATTTAAAAAAAAAAAAAATAATAAAAATAAAAGCTGAATAACTTTTAGTTTATACAATATAGAAATTCAAACAATATAATTAAATAAATAACATAAATTAATACCACTTTATATTATTTAATTAAAGAAAATACATTATAAAAAAACTATTTTTATAAATATATTCAATAAATTATTTTAATAATAATTAAGGAACTATTTATATTAAGCGGAAATTTTTTTATTTTTATCTTTAGACTTAATATTTATGTTATCATTTATAATTATTATATTTTTAAAATAATCAAAATTTTTATTATGTGTTATAATAATATTACTTGTAACATTTTTATAGATATGAATAAAAAAAAAATTAATACAATAGAAGAAAAATAAAGTTAATATTATAATTAATAGACTAAATAATTATTATAAATATTTAATTAATAATGTAACATTATTAAATATAAATTTTAAATTTTATATATTATGATATAGCATTTGACTATTCTTAGTATAATTATAATAAATTAAATAAAAAAACTACCGTAGTTTTTTTTATTTAATTTATTATAATTATACTATATATTCGCCGGTAATTATCATTATTTTTAATATGACATTCTATTCTAGTATTTTTTTTTTATATTTTATTTCTTTTATTATTATTTTTTTTTTTATGTATTTTTATTCTTATTACATATATAGTAATAGTAAAATTTTAATAACGATGATGTAAATTGTTATGCCATATAAAAAATTAAAATAGATAGTCAATATATTTAATAATTAAAAATTATCCTAATTAATTACAATTTTATATTTATTTTCATTACCTTTTATATATACATATTGGGCAGAGATGCTTCTTGATACAATTTTATTACTTCTACTGTGAGAAATATATTATTTATCTAGTATTAATCAAAAAATGAACATTTGAAATATTTGATTTGTTATTAGAAGAGATATAAATACAAAAGTTTACTAAAAAATACATGATTATAAGATTTGTTTTTTGAATGCCAAAAGCATATTAGTATTTTTGAAGAAATTAGTTAGAGAGAATAAAGAATTTTTAGTACTATTGTACATTTTTATAAATAATAGATTCAAAGGATATATCATTGGAGAAAGTAATACCATTAAGAAACATTATAGAAGTTGATTACATATTAGTATATAATACTTGGTTCAGAATAGAGATGTTCAAATAAAACAGGTTTAAATACCATGATAGAGATTTTTGAATGTCAAATGACATTTTATTAAGATCACTTACAATATTAGTATTTTATTTCTTAATTATATTTAATAAAGTTATATATTTTTTGTCATAAAAAATTATATATAAATTACAAAAATAAAAAAAAATAAATATTTTTCAATTTTGATAAATAATAAAATATTTTTTAAAATGTTAAAACTATAATAATAATATATTTATTGAAGGTTATTAATTTATAATTATTTTATAATAATTAATTAATTAATTATATAATTGTATACTTTTATTTTGCTCCACAAAAATTTAATATTAATATTATTGAAATTTTTATATATTATATCTATATATTAAATTATATTTAACTTATATTAAATTTTTTTATATTATACGTTTTATTTTATTTTATTAAATGTAATTGTATATGATTATATTGATTAATAAATATAATCATTACACTTATATACATACTAAATTATATAAAATTATATATAATTGTATAACTGGAATTATGGTAAAATAATATGGCTATATAATTAGTATTTATTTAATTATTTATTTATATAAAATGTTTTTTTTTTTTTTTTTTTTTTAAAAATCCATTCAATACAAATTAATATTCAAATCAAAATAAATTAACTATATAAAATACTTATAATTTAATAAATAATAAAATAAATGATAGATATATATTAAAAAAGAAAAAATAAAAATAATATTAATATAATCATTATAATTAAATATTAATAAGGTTATTTTTTTTAAAAAAAAAAAAAAAAAAAATAACAATATTTAGTAATAAAAATTAATTATTATTATTATTATTATTATTATTATTTTAATTATAATGTCTCTTTATTTTTTATTATTTTTTTTTTATTAAATAATTTCTTTATTTCTTTTTTTCTTTCATTTCTTTTTTTATTTATAACAAGAAAAAATACTTTATATAATAATATTTTTATTTTATTAAATAAAAAAATAAAAGAATATTATATATTAAATAAAAAATAATATATTTATTAATATAAAAGTATCTTAATTTTTTTATATATAAATATTATATTTAAATTCTTTTTCTTATGTTTTTCAAAAAAGTGAAATATTATAATACAGTATTCATAACATATAATTAATTATAACGTAATATTTATCTTTAATAATATTAATTATCATATGTATGTATAAGGTATATAAAATAATATTATTGTTACTATTATATTAGTGATATTAACAATATATTATGTTTTTACTTTTATTATTATTATTATTATTTCTCTTGTTTATTGTTTTTTTTTTTTTTTATTATTAGTAATAATAATATATTTTTTTAAAAATTTTAATTGATAATTGTAACATAAAAATACTTATTAATATGAATATTTATTTTTATTTAATACTAATATTACTTTTACATTAAAACTAACTTAATTTAAAACGTTTTTATTACATTATTATTTATATATTTTTATAATATAAAAAAATAAATTGTTCATTATATTTATATAACAATATATATATTATTAAAAAGATAAAAAATTAAAGAATTTAATATTACAATCAATTAAATAATACAGCAATCAATATATTATATTTTATATATATAAATAATAAAACATTATATATATATATACCCATTTTATTTCAATATTTAAACATTGACATTTAATAATAAATTTTTTTACTATAATACTAAGTTTATTAAAAGAATAAATAATGTTTATCTTATGAATATTTGTTAAAAGCTTTTTTGTATAAAAAAAATAATTTTTTTTTTTCTTTCTTTGGTTTTATATTCCGTTTGGATAAATAAATAGTTAAATAAGACACCACCTCTTAACTTCATACGTCTTTAGAATATCAGAAGACATAAAAAAAAGAAGTCTAAAATATAAGATATTTTTCATTTATATTTTTTCTTTTTTTTTTTTTTATAATAATAATATAAATAATAATAATAAGTAAATTAAATGGGCATTAAAGATTTATCTAGCAATACTACAAACAAAAATGATAATAATTTAGAAACCAAATATAAGGCAAAAATTAAAGATAATTATGATATTGTTGCCAATATACATCCTGACGACGCTAAAGATAAAGTTTTTGTTGCTATTATAAAAGCACTAGTTAAAAATGGAAATGTTCCAAGTACACCAAAAGAATTAAGTCAATATATATTGAAACATAAATTAACTAATTTAGGGTAATAATTTTTTATAAATAAAAACAAAAATTTATTATAATATAAAGATTATTAACATTGAAATAAAAAAATTTTATATATATGTATATATGTGATTTATATATTAATATTTTAACAAATAATATGTAATAATACAATTACATAATAATATATACTATACAATATATTAATGATAGTGGTTCAACACCATTTGCAACTGTTTCGTCAAGAATTTCACAACACTTTAAAAAATGTTCAGAGCATAAACCAGGCCATTCTCCAAGACCTCCTTTACTGGGTAAAAAAAGTTTTGATGGTATGCATAGTAGAAAATTATATTATTTTATAGATTCTCCATATATAGAAGTTGCAGACATTCCACATCCATTAACAAAACTTCCTGTAAAGCACAATCCAACCAAAAAGGAAACAGATAATAAATTAGATAAAAAAAATGCTTTAGAAACTTCAATAGATAAGAAAAAAGAAAAATCTCAATCAAAAATATCAAAACCTCATACACGTCAGTCAACAAAATTAAAGCAAAATTCTCTATCAAATAAAAATGAATCATCAGTGGAAAATAAATCCAATGAAAATAGTAAAAAGGTTGATAATATAATAAAAAAAATAGATGATGATGATGACGAAGATAATGAAAGCTTAATGAAAATTAAAGAAAAAATAAAAAATAGTAATAAAAACAATAATATTAAAGATAAGAACATATCTACAGATGATAAAAATGATAATAAAAATAATAAAAGATCTATAAATGATTCAGTAGAAATTCATAACGAATTATCATCCAAAAATGGTAAATTAAATAAACAACAAGAAATTATTAATAAACAAAATAATAAATATAATGAAGAGATAGATAAAAAGGAAAAATTGAATAACGTAATGAGTCATCATTTTGATACAAAACCAGATGAATTAATAAGACAACTATCCTCAGATATTAATGATTTTTCAGTGGATGTTACTTTAATTTCATCAACGCCAAATGATTTAGAAATGGATTTATTATCGGATATTTCATCTGATTTTTCTGTAAATACAACCCATATAATACCCACAGATCAAGATTCAGATGGAATGGATGATATAAAAGATAATATGTGGAACATTCAAAAACCGGAATTAATGAGTATGAATGAATTAGATAGTTTATTTGGAGATTCAGATTTAGATGATATTAATACAATATCTGAAGATAATAAATCAATAGATTTATCAAATAAAAAACGAAAATATGATGTTATATCAGCAAATGATAGTGACTCATTATCAATAGATTCAAATAAATTAAGTGTTTTCCCAAATACTAATAGACGTAATCATGTTAAAAAGGCATCTGGTCTTTCTCATGAAATTATAGGCAATTTTGATGATAATAGTTCTTCAGATGAAGAAACATTAAATTCTAATTCTAATTCTAAATCTAATAATTCTAATTCTAATAATTCTAAATCTGATAATTCTAATAATAATAATGATAATAATAATAATGATAATAATAATAATGATAATAATAATAATGATAATAATAATGATAATAATAATAATGATAATAATAATAATGATAATAATAATGATAATAATAATGATAATAATAATGATAATGATGATATAAAAAATATTAAATTAAATACAAATAAATCCATTACAGTAAAAAAAGAAATAAATAGTATTGAAAATAATAATAAAGATAACATAATAATATCAAGTAAAGAAATTAAATTAGAAGAAAAAAGTAGTACAAATTCAAATTCAATAAATGATAATAATAAGTCTTTGAAAAATAAGGATAATTTAGCATCGTCACCACTAATATTAATTGATATGTTTTATCCATCTTCAAAAGAATTAATACGAATATTCATGGAAGCTCATACGACAATTAAATACGAAAATTATCCAGTTAAGTTAAGAAAAATTATTCATGGAAAACTCAATGGTGATATAATATTTATTCAAAAGAATTATAACTCCTTTTCAGATTTATATAATAGTGAAAAAAATAATGAAAACAATACAATGGAAAGTAATACTTCTTATAATACAATGATAGCCAAAAAGGAAGATTCATTAGTGAATAATATGGATATTGATCATTCAAACCAACTGAAAAAAACATCAAATAATATAAAATATAAAATAGAAAAAATAAATACTGATATTAATTGTTCAGGATTTGTGGATGTTTCATCATTATTTGGTAAAAAAGAACTCATCGATATAATAGTACATAAATCTCATGATAAAATAAAAACAAAAACTTCAGAGTTTATGTGGTGGGAACAATATATTAATAATATTATAGAATGGTCCAATTATATTAATAATAATAATTATTCAACAGGAAAAATAAAGGAGCTTTTACAACAAATAAAGATTGAAGTAGATAGTATTAATGAAATGAAAAAAGCAAAAGTTTTAGTTTTATGTCTTACAAAAAATAAAATTAATTTATTAAAATCCAAAGATCCTGAAAGTTTAGTTCGTTTTAAATCAATAAATATGTTTTCTAATAATATATCACTAGATTTATCTCACCAAAAAAATAATGAAAATGAAGAAAGATACATTATAATAATACAACATTCAGATACTTGGAAAGGCATATGGTACTATTTAATTAATTAATTAATTATTTATTTATTTATTTATTTATTTATTTATTTATTTATTTATTTATTATATGTTTATTTAATTAATTAATTAATTAATTATTTATTTATTTATTTATTTATTTATTTATTTATTTATTTATTTATTTATTTATTTATTTGTTTGTTTGTTTGTTTGTTTGTTTGTTTGTTTGTTTGTTTTAAAATATTATTAATATGTTTATTATTGTTATAATTAATGTTAATATTTTTTTTCAATATATTTTATAAATATTATCATTATTAAAATTTAAATCTTCATCTATTATTTCTTTTTATTTTTATTACAGGATACCTAATAATTATTTTCGAATTTTAGTTGAACAGCTAAATATCAGTGAATATTTACATTCTTTCCTAACTAATAAAGTTAAAAACAAACAAAATGTTATAAAAGATGAAATTAAAATTAAAAATACCCCAATTTCATCTGATACTTCAACATTAAATATTAAATTACAAAAAACAACAGAGCCTTATTTCATTGGTCAAAACTTTATTAAGTATGAAGAAGCAGAAGATAACATAAATATTAATAAAAAACAAATAAATAAAGGAAAATCAAATAATAACGTGTCAAATGATAATAAAATTCATGATTCTTCATCTAATTCAAAAATTAATGATGGTAAATCTAACAATTCATCCTTGAATGAAAATAATAAAAATAATATTATACCAAAGAAAACACCAATGTTACCATTCCAATTACCAAACTTTGATGTTACAAAATTAACATTAATGGAATCTACCCCTACAACAGACCCAGCAATATGGATTACCGTCATTGAAAATGTTAAAGTATATATGTGTTTAATACCTGTAAATATGGATATTTTAGAAAGTTCAGATAGTTCTATAACTCAGCCTCCATTAATACCTCTTCTTAGAATTTATAATAATGATATGGTTAATGGAACCCTTCTATTAACAGCAGGTGGTGTAGAAAGTGATCAAAATAGGTCAATAGTATTATCACTTGAAAGTAAAAGAGTTCGTATCCGTAAACATTCCAATGGATTATTTGGTACGTGGATTCCATTAAATCGAGCGAGAGAATTAGCTAGAACTTGTAGTTTAGACTCAAAACTATCAGTTTTCTTAAGTGATAACTTAAGAGATTATTTCCCATTATCAGACACTTTATCAGTTATTCCATTACCATTACCTTTAGCATCAAATCCACTTTTAGACATTAAAAATAGTATTGCTGCTTTATCATCATCATATATTACTAACACATCTACATCTACAGGTACAGGTACAGCAGCTACCACTTCAACATCAAACTCTTCTCCTGCTTTATCTTCAACTACTCTAAATTTAACTTCCTCTGTTGATACTAATTCTAATACAACTAAAACTAATAATAATGGAAAATCAAAAGAAATTCCAATATCTATGAAAGCACCAACAAATTCTTTACAAACCGCATTAAATTTAAGAAACATGGCTCTTAATTCTGATAGATTACTTTTAAATAAAGGAAATTTATTGGGAGCAAATCCATTATTTTCAAATCCTACTGCTTTATCATTATTACTAAAACAATTTCCTTATGCTTCTCTTTCACTTCCAATAAGTACTACCACAAATACAAATATTAATTCTACTATACCATCAAAAACATCATTAACATCAAATGCAACACTTTTAAAGAAAAGTAATAATAATGATGCCACTAATTCCAATACTAGTACTAATACCAATTCAGATTTATCTAGTAAAACACAAACTAATACAAAATCAATGTTATCCACAGCAATTAATTCAGTTTTAATACCTTCTTCAACTACTACTTCTTCATCAAATAAAGCATCAGTGACAACAACAACTACCACATCGGCAACAAACTTAGTATCATCTACAACAGCAGCAGCTGTTGCCGCTGTTGCCGCCGCTGCTGCTGCTGCTGATGCTTTGACAACAACACCATTAATAACTACACCATCCACTACAGATTTTACAGCGATACCAACATTACCATTAAGATTTCCATCCTTAGCTACAACAATAACACCATTATCAACTACAACACCATCAACAAATGATCTTCAATTAGCATTTGAAAATTCTGTCACTCAGATTAGTAAAAATAATAAACCTAGTAGTATATCTCAGTTAATGAAAACAACGCATAAAATGAAAAGATTAAAGAAATTTCCTGTCCGAATTACTAAAAAAAATGAAAGTACAGTTTTAAATTCTACTTTAGCAAGCTTAACAAATGAAAAATTTCAAAATATATCACTTTTAAATGATTCTACTACAACTACAGATAAAAATATTAACGTAAATAAAGATAAAAGCAATATATCAAATAGTGACAATGGTAAGTATGAAAAATAAATAAATAAATAAATAAATAAATGGAAAATAACAAAGACTTATATATTAATTATTTTTATTATTATTATTATTATTATTTTTATTATTATTATTATAATTATAATTATTATATATTTTTGTCAAAAGATTCAGAAAAAGAAAATGAACATAATTTACTATTCTTATCGTCTTCTTCAGAAGATGAAGAAGATCAAAATGAGAGTAGTAATGAAGTAGGATTGTTGTCAAAGAATGGATATATATCAGAAGATCAGTCAAATATTAACAAAAGTGATGATAATTCTAATAAAAATAAAATTAATGATAATAAAAATGAAATTGATAATTATGATAGAGATGATGAAGACGATGATGATGAAGAGGAAGAGGATGTTGATGAAGATGAAGAATATGATGAAGATATTGAAGATATGGAATATGATGATAATAATGATAGTGATTTAGATGATAATGAAATTAGTGAATCAGATAAAAATATTATTAATATAGTAGATGATGATAGTAGTGATAGTTATTATTTAGATTCTGAAAATTACCTTGAAAATATGTGGTCATTGAAACCTAGAATTGCAGGTGGTAAAATTAGGCGATTTAACTCAGTGGAATCTACTAACTATTTCATAGATGAAATAAATCAAGATCATAATGATTTACCTTCTTTATCTCTCAAAGAAAATAATAAAAAAGAACGTCATTCTAACAAAAAGAAAGATTCAAAGGAAAATTCAAAAAATGTAACATCAAGAAAAAGAAAATTTACTGTTGAAAAGGAAAAACAAAACAAAAAATCAGAATCTCAATTACAATCATATTCAAGAAAAAAGAAAAAAGCAAATGTAAATGCTAAAGTTATTTTTAAGCATTCATCTGAATATTATTCATCCCCACCACCTCTTACAGCCACAACTACTAATACTTCAACTACTACAACAGCAAAAACAACGAAAAAAAAGAAAAGAACTAAAAAGTCTAGTGGTAAAAGAGTAAATGTAATTATTGACAATAATAAATCCGAAGAGGAAAGCAATAATATAAACATAGATGATGATGAAGAAGAAAGCGATATTATTGTTGATATTAATAGTTCTGATGAGGAAATGAATTTAAGTATGAATATAAATAATGATCATTTATACGACAATTTAAATAATGATTTAAAAGAAGATGATATAAATTTAGATATAAACGAAAGTATAAGTAATGAAAATGGTAAAAAAATTATTATTCGTAAACCCTCTTCAAATTCTTCAAGTTCATCCAAAAGAATTAAGCTTGATAATAAAGATAATTTATCTTCATCTTCAGAAAGTCGTATAAAACCAATAACTCTTGATCTTACCACATCACATGAAAAAGGTAAATAATAGTAATATATAATATATAATGATAATAATTGTAAACAATAGTAATAATAATAATAATAATAATAATAATAATAATAATAATATAAAATATAAAATATAAAAATATAAGAATATAAAAATATACAATATAATATATCAAATAATTTACTTATTTATTTATTTATTTATTTATTTATTTATTTATTTATTTATTTATTATATATTTAAAAATTTAATATTATTAAGCCACTAAGAAACATAGAAAAAGTAGTATAACAAAAAAACAAAATGAATTGTCAGATTTAAATAATAACAAGAATAATTCACATTTAATTAATGAACCAATCTTACCTTTATCAATAAATATTAAAAAGAAAAGAGTAACAAAAAAATCAAGAACTACATTAACATCAGATTCAACACAATCAAACAATTCAAAAATTTTAAGCGAAACGAATAATAGTAATGATTCAGATGATAGTAGTATTATTAATATAGATGATACTTTTAACACTAATTACAATGCTAATAATCAAGATCAAGCCACATCATTTCAAGTTTCATCTAATAAGATATTAAATACTAATGATTCAAATAATAATAATAATAGTAATAGTAGTGATAATAACAATAATAATAGTAGTAGTAGTAATAATAATAATAATACAAATAGCAACGTCATAAATGCAAAATTAGAAAAAAATATTTCAGTAGTCAATAATTCTTCTTCTAATAAAATTGAACTTTCATCTTCATCTTCTTCATCTTCAAAACCTATAAGAAATCTTTCAAAGAAAATATCGAATAATACAGCAACAACAAAAAGTACAACTTCTGTACCAACTACTGAATTATTAAGTCCATCTATTTTACAAGCCATTAAGAATAGTCAAAATTTAGCACTTTTACCAGAATTTAAAACTGAAATGAAATTTTCTAGTAAAAAAAGATCGAAAAAAAATAGTTATAATAATTCATTAAATCTATTAAATAATGCATTTCTTTTTCCAACAATTGCTTCAACACCTTCTTCAACATCAAAATTAATTAATATAAAACCAAAAGAAAATAAAATATATCCAAATTATAGTATTTTAAACCCAAATATTAATGGTAAGTAAAAGTAAAACATATATATAAATTACAACAAAAAATATTTAAAAAAAAAAATCGTATATTAAATTTTAATTATTAACCACAATCTATATATATATATAAAACAAATATTTTTAATAACAGAAAATATTAATTTATCACTTTTAAAAAAAATGAATAAACCAATTATATTACCAAAGTTCCCAATACCCAGAAAAGTATTACCAAATCAAGGAACTAAAACGCCATATAATGTATTAAATAATGCCTCCACAATTCAAAATCAGTTTGATCTAGCAGTTAATCTATCTAATGCTGCTGCTGCTGGATTATTATCAAAATCAACATCATTACCTTTAGATAATAAACTTGTATCAGCATTATCTGTAGTAAACCCAACAGCATCAGCAGCATCTTCGTCTATAGCCTCTACTACCCCATCTGGTCTACCTTCTACTCTTCAATCTTTAGCAAATAATATAGTTATTCAAACGTTGCCATCTAACTTAATAACAACAAACCTTCCAAAACCAAATATTACTCAAACTCAAATTCAATCTTTACATAAGAAATCAAAAAACAAAAAACATATTGAAGAGGAAGAAGAAGAAATAGATATAGTGAGTGATGATGGTTTTGATGATTTTCGTTAAAATATTATATATATATGAAATATATGAAACATTAAAAATATTTAAAAATTCAATATATATATATACATATAATAAATATTTGATTTTTAATTTATTTTTAATAATTTCTATTTTAATCATATTATATATTATATATTAATTTGCCTTTATTATTTTAAGATATTATAATATATAAGATATTAAATATATAATTAATATATATATATTTATATAAGAAAAAAAAAAAAAAAAAAAAAAAAAAAAAAAAAACATTCTCTATTCAATATTAAATTTTTGTTTTTATTTTTTAATAATTCTTAAGCTATTATAGATTTATTTAATTTATTCTATTCTTTTTATATCGTTTTTTTTTTTTTTTTTTTTTTTTTTTTTTTCCATTGCATTCATTCATTATAATAAATTCCAAAATAACTAAATAAATATATTTAAATAAAATTTTTAATTATAAAAATAACACAATCCATATAAATAGTTATTATTATTAATTAGTTTAATGTTACAGTTAAAAATGTTTTGGTATTATTATTAAAATTTATTATTATATTATAATTATTATTATTTTCAATAATATTCAATAATATTCAATGATTTATTTATTTATTTATTAATTTATTAATTTATTTATTAATTTAATTATTTTTCTATTTATTTATTTTTATTTATGTAAATATTTATTTATTTTATTTAATCCACATAAAAAATTTTAATTAATATATCTAACCAATATATTTTAATAAATAATTCTAATTAATTAATAATTAATAGAATATAATCGAAAAAAAAATAAATTATGGAAGAATAAAATTCTTTAACCTTCCATTATTTTAGTATTATTTGTATCACCTATTTATAGATCTTTTAATAATTAGTCCTGTACATTATTAATCAGTAATGTAATAATAATATAATGTATATGATATTATATTTTATTATTAATATAAGGAAAAAAGAAAAATAAAATAGATAAATAAAAAAATAATTATTTCAATAAAAACTTATGAGTATTATTAATATTATAATATCTATCTTTTGATCATATTAGATCCTATATATAATTTTTAATGATAGAGAATTGTAGAACATTTTTGTTTTTCATTAAAAAATATATAATTATTTAAAGTACATTATATATAATTATAATTATACATATTATATAATGATCTTTTTTTAAAAAAAAATATTATTATTAATTAATTTATTAATTATAATAATAATAATAATAATTTATTAATTAATTAATAATCAAATCAATATTTGTATATATTAATATTTAAAAATACTAAATTTTTATTTATTTATTTATTTATTTATTTATTTATTTATTTATTTATTTATTTATTTTATTTATTTATTTATTTATTTATTTATTTATTTATTTATTTATTTATTTATTTATTTATTTACTAATATAACTCAATAGTTTCTATATCTATTTAATATTTAATTTGTAAATAATAAATAATAATCAATATAATTATTATATTTTTTTTATTTGATAATTTATATGATTATATTATAATATATTTATATATTGTTATTATAATATAAAAGGAATAACTTTAATTTTAATAATTTAAAATTGTTATTATTTATATTTTTTAAAAATCAAAAAAAAAAAAAAAAAAAAAAAAAAAAAAAAAAATAAATTTATATATAAATTAATTTCTTTTTTTTTTTTCTTAAGTTTTCTACTTTAACTTTTAATTTAAAACTAATTATAAAAATTTCTATTATAATAATTTTTTTTATTCTTATACTTTTGTTTAAAGTTAATCTAAAAAGTAAATATTATTTTATTATTCCTTTCATAAAATAATAAAATAGTACATTATAATAAAATATAGTATAATATAATATGATATAATAAAAGTTATAGTGTAATATAATAATATAATATGTATAATAAAAGTTATTTAAATGATTTATAACAATAAATATAAATCAAAATAAGTTAGATATATAGATACAAGATATTAAATATTTATATATTACTTTATATTATTTATGTTTGTTTCATTATATTTATTTGTAATAAAAATTAATAAAATTTAAATAATTAATTATTTCTTTTTTTTTTTTTTCACTATTTATTTTTAGTATTCCTTTTTGAATATTTCTAATATTTTAAAGTTCAATAAAATATAATATTTATATTCATAAATGGTTAAAGATACAAAATTATATGATACTTTAGGTGTTTCACCAGAAGCTACTGAAAATGAATTAAAAAAGGCTTACAGAAAATTAGCTTTAAAATACCACCCAGATAAAGTAACTATTAATATCAATAATTAAATATTATTTATACAAAAAAAGTAAAACTTATAAAAAAGCATATAAAGATATTATTTTATTTTTTTATAAAATGAATAATAAATAATGCTTTTTTTAAAATCTAAAACAGTAATATTTAATATTATTATCTAATTCTTAAATATTTAAACAAATTAATATAATAGAATCCAAACGGTGCTGATAAATTCAAAGATATTTCACACGCTTATGAAATCTTATCAGATCCACAAAAAAGAGAAACATATGATAACTGTAAGTTTTTTAATCAATATAATAATGTTATTTCTTTTTTTTTTTTCTTTTTTTATTATTTTATTTTTTTATTAATATAATAATATTATTTCTTTTCTTTTTTTTTTTTTTTGCTTTTTCTTTTTTTTTTTACGTGAATTTTTATTTTGATATGTGAAAATATGTATTTTTTTATAATATACTAATAATTTTTTTCCTTATTTCAAAAATGTTTATTATAAAATTATATTAGTTGGTGAAGAAGGATTAAGTGGTGATGCTTCTGGTATGGGTATGAATCCAGATGATTTATTCGCTTCATTCTTTGGTTTTAATAGTGGTTCTAGAAATAGTGGACCACGTCGTGGTAAGGATGTTGTTCATCCATTAAAGGTTTCATTAGAAGATTTATATAAGGGTAAAGTGTTCAAACTTTCAATAAAACGTAACGTTATTTGTAAAGCTTGTAATGGTAAAGGTGGTGAAGAAGGTGCTGTTAAAAATTGTCAAGATTGTAATGGTCGTGGTGTAAAATTTGTTAGAAGACAAATTGGTCCAATGATTCAACAATATCAAACTAGTTGTCCAACATGTAATGGTACTGGTGAGATTATTAATAAAAAATTAGAATGTAAGACTTGTCACAGTAAGAAAGTTGTACAAGAAACTAAGGTAATATATATATATATATTATTCTAAAAAAAATTTCATATTTTTAAATGTATAGATAAATAAATAAACTTTATTGATAGTAAAACTTCTAAAGCTTCTAAAAATTCTTAATTTAGAAGTTTAAGTAATAATTAATACTATTTATTATTTTATTTATTTATTTATTTATTTATTTATTTATTTATTTATTTATTTATTTATTTATTTATTTATTTATTTATTTATTTATTTATTTATTTATTTATTTATTTGTTTGTTTGTTTGTTTGTTTGTTTGTTTGTTTGTTTGTTTGTTTATTAAATTATTAATTTATTAATTAATTAATTAATTAATTAATTAATTTATTATTGTATATGTTAATAATCAACAGATTATAGAAGTTCCTGTTGATAAAGGTATGAGTGATGGTCAACAAATTACATTTACTGGTGAAGCTGATCAAGCTCCAGGTGTTGAAACTGGTGATGTTGTTATAATTATTAAAGAGAAGCCTCACGACTTATTCAAAAGAAAGGGTAGAGATTTATATTACAACCAAAAGATTGATTTACTTACTGCTTTAACTGGTGGTACATTTAATATTAAACACTTAGATGATAGATACTTAAAGGTTTCTATAATACCAGGAGAAATAATAAAACCAGGTAGTTTTCATTATACAAAATATTATTTTAATATTTATATTTTATAAAAAAATAAATTAAATTTAATAAATATATAGTTATATGTATTTTTCATACTAAATAAAAAATTTTTTTTTTCTAATTTAATGTAAATATACAATATATAAAAAAATTTAATATCAAAACAAATAATAATGATCTAAATGCCAATGATTAATAATAATAATAATAATAATAATAATAATAATAATAATAATAATAATAATAATAATAAAGATCAAACTAAATGTATACAAAATGAAGGTATGCCAACTTATAAAAACCCATTCGATAAGGGTAATTTATTCGTTAAATTCGAAATTGAATTTCCAAATACAGAATGGTATAATGATGAAAAAGCTAAAATCCTTAAAGATGTTCTTCCAAAAAAGACTAATGAAAAGATTCCATCTAATGCTATTGTTGATGAAGTCGTTATGTCAAATTATGAACCAAATTCAAGATCCCAAGAAAGAAATGATATGGATGATGATGATGATGAAAGAGGCGGTCCACAAGTACAATGTGCCCAACAATAGACATCTGTTTTAATAATAATAATAAAAATAAAAATATATTAAAATGCAATAAAAATTAAAAAATATATATATGTGTATTTTTAATAATTTAAAGAATAATAATAATAGTAATAATAAATTATTAAAAAATATTGAATAATTTAATTATAAATAAAATATAGACATGAGTTAGCTTTTTTATTTTACACATTTATTTAATCACCCATCAGTATAATCTACTAAAAAACTAAAAACTTATAAATAAAAAAAAATTAAAAATAATTTTTTTTTCATATTTATAATATAATTTTTCTTTAATAATAATAAGCCATTATTAATAAAATTATATATTATTAAATATATTTCAAAAATCATTATATTATTAACATTTTTACCTTTGATTTTGTTATTTTTTTGTTTTTTTTTATAAAATAAATTTATATGTTTTTATGAAAAGATTTATATAAAAAAAGGAAAAAAAAATTTTTTTCCATAATGAAATAAAAAAAATAAAAAAATAACAATAATATCATAGAGAGTAAAAAAAAAAATATTAACAAGCACATTCAAAAAATTATTTATTATTTAATACACAAAATAGAAATAAAATAATCAAAAATTATAATAGTTAAAAAAAAAAAATAAAAAATAAAAAAATTAATAAATAATAAACCACAATAATAAACTCTACATTATAAATTTCTAAATTTATTTATTTATTTATTTATTTATTTATTTATTTATTTATTTATTTATTTATTTATTTAAATATTTAGAAGACTTTTGAAATATTTTATAAGTATATTAAAATTCTTAGTATTTATTACCATAAAATAAAATAAATAAAATATTATTGTTTTTGTGTTTTAATTTAACAACTAAATTTTTTTTTTTCATTTTGGTTATTAAATTAGAAAAACTTTTAACAAAATATTAGCAAAATTATATATGTGACACATAATAAAAATTATTAATACAGAATAATATAGCAGCATTATTATAACAGTAATCATACACAACTGAATATACCCAATAATTGTCACAATATTATCATAAGAAACATCGACTCGTAACCTTCCATTTACTTTGTAAACATAATTTTATAGTTTTTTTTTTTTTTTTTTTTTTATTTTTATTAATCCAAATTTTGGAAAAAAATTTAATTCAGATGCATTAATATATTCCATTGTATTAATATAATAAAGACTATAAATAAAAGGAAAATATTTTAATTTTTAGCATTTATATCAGAAGTATTAATTTAATTGAGAGAATGTTTCAGAGATATACTTATTTTAATGTAGAAAGTGGACCAAGTTATTATTAATAGATAAGTGTTGATCAAATACATATAAAAGAATGTTCTGAAAAAAAAAATTGTGTGGTATACCTTTTTAACAATTTTTAGCTGATTTATTTTTTTATTATAGAAAGTAATTTTTATATATTATAAATATTCAACATTACATATACATTATTTAATAATATTCGTACAACTATGTAATTTTCATAACCAATAATTTTAATTAAAGTAATATAAATTCAATCTTAACCACATAAAAGGTTAGGTATATAATTCAATAAAATATTATGTCCATTTAATTAATCTTTATTAAAAAGTTATACATATTTATTTTAAATATATTATTATTATGACCATTTTATGAAAAAAATATATTAAATATATTATTATTATAACCATTTTATGAAAAAATATATAAATTATTTTTTAACATTTGAATTACTTATTAAATAACAACAACAACCAAGTAATAATAAAAAGAAACTATTATATAAAAGAGTACTCTATATATAGGTTAAGTCAAATAATAGAACTACAACTTTGTTTCTTTAGTATTTGATTTTTTTTTCTTTTATTTCAATTTTTCTGATAATTTTTTTATATATAATAGCATAAAATTATTAATTTATTTTCATGTTCATGGACAAATAAAATTACTATTTAAAACTTTATTTAATTACTTGTACTCAATAATTTATTAATTATATTGTAAATTATTATTAATTTGTGAAATAAATAAAAGCAGCAAATTTTCATTTTTTTATTTATTTATTTTTTTTTTTATAAAAAAAGTGTATACTATTTAAAATCAATATTTATATAAATACATAAATAATAAAATATTTTTTAAAAGGTATAAGATTTTATAACTTTATATAATAAGTAATAAAAAAAAAAAAATAAATAAGTAAAATTATATAAAATTAATAATATATATAAATGATGAATATATATATGAATAATGGTTACATATTTTTTTTTTAGAAAAAGAAATTAAATGATAAATAAACAATTTAGATTACCTATTTTTTTAAAAAAAGATTATTAATTTTTTTTTTTCTTTGATATATATTTAAATAAAAATGAAAATATAATTTAGACAAATATAAAAAAAATGACTGAAATCAAAGTAAACTTAGAAAGTAGCGATGGTAAGGTTTTTAAGATTGATAAAGATATTGCCATTAAATCAACTCTTATAAGTAATATGTTAGAAGATGTTGATGAAAATGATAATGAAAACATTCCACTTCCAAATGTTACTGGTGAAATTTTAGAAAAAGTTATTGAATACTGTGAACATCACCGTGATGATAAAATTGATGAATACGATTATGATGATGATGAAAACAGAGATTCTTGGGATCAAGAATATTTAGAAAGATTCACATCAAAGGAAGTATTATTCGACACTGCTTTAGCTGCTAATTATATGGATATCAAAACTCTCTTAAATTTAACTTGCAGACATATCGCTGATAACATTAGAGGAAAGACTGCTGAAGATATTAGAGAATACTTTAATATTCCATATCCAGAAGGTGAAGGCAAAGAATAAATTTATTGAATTTTATTATATATTATTTCTTTGCTTTTTTTTTCAAATAATAGTTTATTTTTTATCTCTATTAAATAATATTAGTAATGAAAATACATAAAAATTAATGTTACAAATTAATATATGAATATTAAAATTTGTATATTTTAATATTCAAAAAATCTTCCAAAAAATAGTATAATATATTGTTATATTTTTTCATTTGTTTCGATATATATAATAATAATAAATGAATAAATATTCAAATGTGTATAATTTTTTTTTTTAATTTCAAATACTTAACAATTACCATCAATTATAATAAAAAAAAATTTATAAAATAAAATAAAATAGAATAAATAAATAAATAAAATAAAATAAAATAAAATAAAATAAACATGCACATAACACATAAAATAAATAATAAAAAGTATATTTATATTTTGAATAATTTGAATATTAAGATTAAATGCAAAATATTTGAATTTAAAAAAAAAAAAAAAAAAAAAAAAAAAAAAAAAAAAAATTGGTTGTCATTTTAAAAAAAAAGAGTTTCAAAATGGTAATTAACAATTAAAATAAAATTAATTATAAATTAATATTAAAAACAAAAACTCTTTTTTTTTTGTTCTTTAATTTAATTGCTTATTTTTATTTTTGTTGTGAAAATATATTACTATTTTTTTCCTTTTTTTTTTTTCGAAATATACATAATGATAATAACTAACTAAATAAATAAAATAAAATAAATATGGATATAATAACACATAATATAAATAAAATTGAAATAAGATTGAAACAATTTGTTTAAAAAGGTAACCCTTAAATCGTTTTTTAAAATTCAAATATTTTAGAATTAATCTTATCATACAAACAAACAAACAAAAAAAAGTTTCAAAATGAAAAAATTAACAATTAAAAAAAAATAATATTATAATTAATTTTAAAAACAAAAACATTTATTTTTTTTTTGTTCCTTAATATTTATTTTTTATTTTTTATTTATATTTTTAATAAATAATTAAACAAAGAATTCATAACAAAAAATGAAAAGTAAATAAATAAAAGAAAAATATAAAACTTATTAATGGAAATAAAATTAGGTTTTATTATCTCTTTATTTAATGATTTATAATTAATACTTGAAAATACAGTAATGAAATAGAAAATGATAAATATTCCTCCAAAATATTAAAATATTGTATTATACATATTAAAATGCATTAAAAATTTCATAAAAAAGGTTATACTTTATTATATATCAACTTTAATATATGATTATAAATGAAATGCAAAGAATTTAATTAAAAAAAAAAAAAGAACTTTTTTAGGAAATAATTTAAAAATTTAATAAAATAAATGAAAGATAATAAATAAATCAATAAATAAATCAAGCAATCAAATCAATCAATTAATAAATAAATAAATAAATATGTGTTAGTATATTTATAAACATATTTTATATTTAATAATATTTTTTGTTTTATGTATACTTATGTAAAATCATTATTACAGAAGTAGATAATTAAAACTAATAAGCTATTTATATAAGATTGTTAATAGATTTTTTATTCATATAATAAATAATATAATAAAAATATATAAATATTTATTATTGTAATAATAATTATTACATTATTAATAATTTATATACATTATATATTTAAATTTTTTGTTTATAAGATTATTAATATCTTTTTTTACCATTTTAAATAAAATTTATAAGTTTAATTCGTTTATTTTAATATATTAATAATATAATTTAATATATAGTAATAGAATTTTTATATATTATACATATTTTTTTTTGTAAACTTTTTTTTTTTTGTATTTAAAGATATTAAATAGGCTTTTTATTATAATTTTAAAAAATAAAAGGAATTGAACTTAAATCAATTTATATAAATTTCTATAAAGGTATATATACAGAATAAATATAATTAATATAACATTAGAAAGATCTAAAATTATTAAGGGGGTAAAATAATAATGCAAAATTAAAAGAAATACCAAATTAAAGACTATATTATATAAATAATAAAATCAACAAGAAAAATAGGAGAAAAATTTAAATAAAAAATTATATACATAAATTTAGTAAATAAATAAGTAAATAAATAAAAAATAAATAAAAGGTAATCTTGAAATAAAGGCAAATATAATTTTACAATTTTTTGTCCGATTAAAAATAAATATGTTATTTAAACGGAAATATATATAAAATAGTAAATAATAGGAATAATTATGTTCGATATAATTATAGATCTTTTTTAAAAGAACAAAATCAATAAATTTACAATTGTATATGATACAATAAATAGTATTTTTTTATATGAAGCAATTATACTTTTATTCATATTTTCATAATAACAACACTGGGATTCTTTCTATTATTATTTAATAACTGGATATTATATAAATTTTATATATACTTATTATAAACTTATTATAAAGTAAATACGTAAAAGATGGATAGTAATCAATTCACAAAACAAAACTTTGAATCATTAATAATAATAATAATATTTATAAACAGAGAACACTAATATTATAAAAATTATGATATATTCTTAGTTATATTTTATTTTTATAGTGTGATAATATATAAAATAATAAAAGTATAAATATGTAATATGGTGACATATATTAAATATTTTCTTAGAAAAAATCACAAATTTAACAAAATTATCTGTTAATTTATTATCTTATTTACCCTATATAATTGAATAGATTTTATTAAAATAAAAGTTTTAAATTATTTTAAATTATAAATTATAAACTATAAATTATAAATTATAAATTATAAATTATAAATTATAAATTATAAATTATAAATTATAAATTATAAATTATAAATTATAAATTATAAATTATAAATTATATTTTATAAATTTTAAATTATATTTTATAGAATATATAATTTTTTTCATTTTAATATTCTTAATATAATTAATATATACCAATATTTTTTTTTGTTTATGATTTTATAATTTATATCAATAATATAATATATTAAATATTATTATTGTTTTTTTTTTTTTTTTTTTTTTTTGGTTTATTTTGAAAAATTATTTTCTTATATCTAATTCTATTAATATATATATACATAATTTGAAAATAAAAGAAAATAACAAAAATGTCTGTTACTTTATCTAGTTCTGATAACAAAGTTTTCACTGTTGACAAAGAAATTGCCGAAAAATCAGTACTTCTTCATAATATGTTAGAAGATGTTGGTGAATCTGACAATGTCATTCCACTTCCAAATGTAACTGGTGACACTTTAAAGAAGGTATATAACCGAAACTTCATTATTATAAATATGAGTTATTATATAAAAGAATGAATAATACATATCTAAATAAAATATATATTAATTTATTAATTATGTAATTATAAATTTTATATAAATATTCAATTATTATGAAAGGTTATTGAATACTGTGAATATCACCGTAATGATCCAGTTGAAACTGAAGAAGAATTAGATGATATCTCTAGAAGTAATACTGGTATTGGTAACTGGGATATGAAATTCTTAGAAGTAAAATAAAAAAATTTATATACATTTAAATTTTTTGTCATTAATATTTATATGGAAATTTGGAATAATAATTTTATATTATATTATAAATATTATTATATATTTATTAAAAAATATGTATTAATTATTTATTATTATTATTTTTATTATAATTATTATATCGTTATTATTAATCATTATTTCATTTATAATAAAAACAAAATAATGTATATATTATACATTTTTTGAATTTTCAAAAAAAAAAAAAAAAAAAGAGTATTGAATCTAATGAAGTTTTATTTGATATAACTCTTGCTGCTAATTACATGGATATTAAGCCACTCTTAAATTTAACATGCAAACATATTGCTAACATGATTAGAGGTAAAAAGCCAGAAGAAATTAGAACTATCTTCAATATTGAAAATGATTTCACACCTGAAGAAGAAGAACAAATTAAGAGAGAAAACGAATGGGCTTCTGAATGCTAAAATCTAGTTTATATATTTATTTTTATTTTTTAACTAAATTTTTTTTTTTAATCATCTATACAAAAATTTTTAATTAAAGATAACTTTTTTTTTAATTTTTTAAAAAATTATTAAAGCATGAAGAGTAAATAGTTTTCTCTTTTCTTTCATTTTCTTTCTTTTTTTTTTCTTTTTTTTTTTTTTTTTTTTTTTTAACAAAGACAATATTTTATTAAACAAGAGATGTTAAACAAAATTTAAAAAAAAAAAAAAAAAAAAAAAAAAAAACGAAAAACGAAAAACGAAAAACGAAAAACAAAAAACAAAAAACAAAAAAACAAAAACAAAAAACAAAAAACATAAAAGAAAAAACAAAATAAACAAAATATATATATATATATATATAAAGAGAAGAAAGAAAAAGGAAAAATGATACAAGAACAAAACAAAACAAACAGACAAAAAATCAAGTTTTATATTTTCATTTTTAATTTATATAAAAATTTATAAAATTAACACTTTTTTATATATAAAAATAAGATAATAAATAATATATTTATTTATATTAAATAAAAAATAATAAAAAAAACTAATTTTTATAATCTTAAATAAAAAGTATTTTTAAAAAATAATTTATGGCTTTTTTATTTTATTTTATTTTTCAAATAATATTTACACTTGATTACTATATGGATTAATTTAATAAGTTATGACTTTAAATTCAAAATTTATGAAATTATAGTTATATATATAATAATACTTATTCTTTTATTTTTAATCTTTTGTATAATCTAGATATTTAAATTTGTTAAATATTTAAAGTATATATAAAATAATAATTATTATTAATTACCAAATATTGAATATTAAAATAAAAAATTCTTTTTTTTATTCAGAAATTAAGCTTACTAAAGAATGAATATTTCATTAGTATATGAAAATATATAAAGTATTTTTTTTTTAATAAATAAATATACTTTTAATAAAAAAATAACCGAATATCTCAATAAATTTTAAAAAAAAATTTTTTTTTTTTGATAGATAAAGTGAGAAACTTTAAAATATATTAAATATATTAAATATATATTCTAATATATATTCTAGTATAAGAGAATAAATGAAATATTTATAAATTTCAATTATTATTCTAATTTTATTTTTTTTTTAGACATTCTTTTTTAATAATATATAGTAAAATTTAATATGATATTAATAGTATTTTTTTTTTTAAATAATATTTTTTCTTTTTTATTAATTATTTAAATTATATAGATTTAATATTTTTTTATAACAAATTTTTTAATATTATAGATTTATCCATATCTATAATTTTTTCTTTTTTTACTTTATCTTTTATATTAATTATTTAAATTATATAAATTTATTATTATTTATATAAAATTAAAATTATATTTAAAGAAGAATAAATTTAATGAATCTTTATTATTATAGATTTATCCATATCTAATTTTTTATACTTTATTATTTATTCTTTTTAAATATTATTAAAATTTTGTATAATATATATTTATTATTTATTATTTATTATTTATTATATATAGTATATTATCATTATTATAATATTATTGTAAGTGTAATTTAATATATATACTTTTTTTTATATATATAAAAAGTTAGAATAACAAAGTGCACTTATGATTAAAAATAAAAATAAAAAAAAAAAAAAAAAAAAAAAAAAAAGAATAAGAATTCATATTTTTTATCATATCTATCTTATAAAAATAAAAAAGGATACCATAGAATGATTCTAAATTAAAAACAAAAACAACAACAACAAAAAATAAAATATAATAAAATAAATGAAATAGAAATATATATTAAGAAATTTTATTAAAATTATAATATATATTTTAATATTTAATAGTATTTCATACACATTTTTTATAATTTATCTTTATTTTTTATAGTCGATCATTTCTATTAATATATCTATAACATATACAAAAAAAATAATAATTATTATAATACAATAAAAAAAAACAAGAAATAAATTAACAAAAAAAGAAAGTAAAGAATAAAGTAATTCTATTATTATTAAAAATTTTTTTAGATATAAACTTGTTTGATTACATTTTTTATATTTAAAATATACTTTTGTTAATTAATCTATAAACCATTATATAATTATTTAAAATAATATTATTCATATATATATATATATATATAGTAATGAGTTCATTTAACCAACAATCTAATAATTCTATGGAAAATGATTTTACAATAAATAAACCAAAAATAAATAATTCTTCTTTTAATACAAATAATAATAAAAATGGTTCAAATAAAACTCCATCAACTAGTGATTTAAGACCAATAAAAACTTCAAACAGCTCCTTTAAGAAAAATTCATCAAATTCATTGAATTCACCATCAACTAAAAGATCAAATTACAATAATAATAATTATAAAAGAAATAATAATAATAATTCAGGAAATAGAAGTGGAGGTTCTTCTCTAGAAACTATATCTAATTCTAATAGTAATCTTAATAATGGAAATAGTAAGAAAAAAAATCGATCTAATAATAATTCATATTCGAAAAAACATAATCCATTTAATAATAATGGGAATTATATTAATACTAAATTTAATTCACCTTCTACATCTTCTTCTGCTGCTGGAACACCTACAACACCAAATACATATAATAAACCATACGTAACATTTTCTTCAGAAAATTATAATAATAATGGTAATAATTATAATCATTTTAGTAATAATTCAAATGATTCTTCCAATACATCAACATCTTATAACAAAAGAAATTCATTACATAGTATGGTTTTAAAAATTAAAAGAAATACACCTTACAATAAATATACATCTGCACCTTCTAGTCCTGTAAAAAAAAATAATAATATATCATTTTATCAAGCTCAGTATAATAATAATATTTTAAATAGTAATAATGATAATAGAAAAGAAGGAGGAGAAATTAATAATAATAGTAGAAAATCTGGTTCTAATCCTAAATTGAGTCATTCTAATTCTTTTGTATTAAAAGCAAAAAAACAATATGAATCTTTATCAAATAATTCTTTAATGAATAATGATTTTAAATCTAATTCTAATTCTACTTTATATTCAAATAAAAATGGAAAACAAAAAGATACAGGTTTTACTATGCCTAAGAAATTAAATGATAGTAATAACAATAGGACAAGTTATAATTCTTCTTATCTTACGTCGAAAAGCTCTACACCATCAACACCATCAACACCATTTTCAGCTGTTAGTATCAATAAAAGTACATCTTATTTATATGATAAGGATAATAATAATAAAAATGATATTAACGATAAAAAATTATGTAATAAACACATTTCAATAAATATACCAGTTCATTCATCACCAGCAACTCCAATAACAACAGAAAAATCAGTAACAACTTCAACAAATTTATCCATTGATACATCGAAAAAATCTATAGAAAATAAAATGGAAAATAATAGCGATAAATATAGTGATAAAGAATCTCTTACTTCACCTCCTCGTTCTTTATCGAAAAGTAGTATCATATTAGATGAATCAACTTTATCAAGTCCAATATCAGCAACAACTGAACCTACTCTACAACGAAATCCAAGTGATATCCTTAAAAAGGAAAATAATGATAGTAGTTCTTATAATAAAATGTTTAGAAATGGTTACAATACAATTGATCGAAGAGCTATAGCAAAATTAAAAACAGAATGGGAAGTTCGGTTCAATACCGATCAAAATGGAAATAAAGATAAAGAAGAATGTAAAAAAAAAAGAGTATTTTCAGAAATTGATCATACTACTACTCAAAATACTAGAAATGAATGGATTCGTAAAGTTTCAATGCAATGTAATTCTGTTCCATTTCCCAGAGGTTCTGTAGCTTCATTAAAATCTAAAGGTTTAACTAGTTCAAGTAATTCCAATTCCAGTAGTTGTGAAAATCTTTTTGATTCAAGAATTTATTCTGTAGATAGTTATATCACCAACAATAGTAATAATACTTCAAATCAAAAGTTACATTCATCGAAATTATATGCTAGTATTACTTCATGTAATGAGATTTATAACGGTAATATTTATATATAAAAAAAAACTATCTATAATATAATTATGGTTATTTTATTTATATCACTATAATTTATAATTAGATAATTAACATGAAGTCATAAACATTTTTAATGTTATATTTTTTTTTATTAAAAATCATTAGAGCCAAAACCGATTAATGAAAATAGTATAATTGATACTGAAACTGGATTTAAACCGTCAATGATTAAAAATATGAAACATGAGTGTGATTTGAAAGAAACATTCTTAGATTTCCAAAATAATCGTTCCAATAATAATGGCGCTAATAATTACACTACTACCAACAACAATAACAACAACAACAACAACAATAACAATAATAATAATAATAATACTGATTTTAAACTAAACGATAAAAACGATAAAAATAACAATAATAATATAAATAATAATAATAAATTAGATGATGTATCATCGACATATAGTGAAACATTTAATACTAATCGTTCAAACTTTGAAATGAAAAACTTTTCATATTTCCAAAAATCAGATAATATTAAACATTCTACTTCATATGTCTTTAATGAAAATGATCGTATAAATGATAGTAAAATCAATATGGCTAAAAGACGTTCACTTAATTTTACTGATTATAGTAGTAGTAATAGTAATAATTATTATAATGTATCAATTAAAAATAAAAAATCTTATAAGATAGCTCAATTGATGCAATTCTTTGAAAATGATAAAGCTCTTCAAGAATATAAAAAAAAATATTTAACAGAGGATGATGAAATATCATATATTACAAATGAAAATAAAAACAATGATGAAGAACTACAATTAAGTAATAAATAATAATAATTATTTCATATCTTTTATTATTATTATTATTATTATTATTATTATTATTATTATTATTATTATTATTATTATTATTATTATTATTATTTTTATTATTTATTACGAGTTATTTATATTAACATTAATTTTTAACTTTTTTAAAATTATTATATATATAAATAATTTAATTTTTAATTGTAATTTACAAAAAAGAAAATATCACTGGATCAATTTTAGAAGAAGCTTTATCGGTTGCTAGTATTAATCCAGATGTGAAAAATGAAATAAAAAAGGAAGAAGAAGAAGAAGAAGATTTGGAAAAAGAAGAAGAACTTAAAGAAAAATATAAAAATAATGAAAATGAATATCAAAGTATAGTAAATGAAGAAGAACAATATGTACAAATTGAGGAGGAAGAAAATGAAATAGAAGCAATAAAAACTGAAGTTTCAAATAGTAAGTTTTAAAATTAATAGCTAATAATATATATATTTTTTTTAATAATATTATTTTTTCTTCTAAATTATTTTATTTATATATATATATTTATATATATATTTATTTATAAAAGATTCAATTAAAGATTTATTATCAAAAGAAAGGCAACAACTTGACTTTAGTTTAAAATCACATTCGTGTAATAAATTAAATGAAATTCTTGAGAAAAAGGATGATAGTGCTCAAACAGAAATGAAAAAGAATTTAAAATCTACACATTCTTTACCTAATATTAATAAAGAACTTATTCATGAAATATTTAATTCATTATTGATGAGTGAACGGAAAAGAACGACATCCGTCAAGATTCAACGTGGTGATTCTAACTCCATTGATATTAATATGATGTCTATTGGTGCTAATGGTAAACATAAAAAATTCCTTACAGGATACTCTTCTAACATTAAAAATACCGGTATGTCCTATGACATTAAGAAAACCAATATAGTCAAAAAATCTTCTTGTTCTCAAATAGACATAATGTCTAGTAATAGTAATAATTACAACACATTAAAAGGTTTACTTAGTAATCAGAGAAAGAAAATTTATGGTAAAAAAATAATATTTACTTTTTTTTGTTTTTTAATATATATATTATATATTATATATTATATATTGTATTTTATATTTTTTTATAATATTATATTATATATTGTATTTTATATTTCTTTATATATATTAAAAACAAAAAGATACTTTTTATTAATATCTTAACTTTTTTTATGTCTTTTCTTTTTTTGTTTTTATGTAATTTTTTATATATCTAGGTTCTATAGAAAAATTATTTGAAAGCGAAGCAACTGTAGATGAATCAAAATTAGGACCAGTTCAATTTACTGTAGTTGCTTCAATAGCACATACAAATCATAATCATAAAATAAAACAAGCACTAAAATTTAAAGAAAATGATGTTATTGATGTATATATAGAAAAAGATGATAAATATTATGGAAAATGTAATGGACAATCAGGATGGTTTCCCAAAAATTGTGTTTCTTCAAAATTAGAAAAAATAATTAATGAAACTTCTTGTGAAAATATTAATGGTGAAAATAGTAACGATTCTCATGTTAATAATGAAAATGAACAACAAAATGAAAATGATGAAAATAATAAAACAAATGAAAATTAATTATTAAATATAAATATATATATAACTTATTTTAATTTCTTTTAATTTAGTAATAATATTAATTAATAATAAATAAAATTAAAAAATTTAAAAAAAAAAAAAAGAAAAAGAAAAAATAAAAGTTACTATTCTTGGCATTAATAATTTTAATAATGTCAATTTATGTAAAATATAATATAATATTACGATAATCTTAATAAAATAATAATAATAATAATAATGAATAATAATAATGAATAATGATAATGAATAATGATAATGAATAATGATAATGAATAATGATAATAAAATAACAATAATAATAAAAATTGATTATTTTAATTAACTAAAAATATACATTTATATTAATATAAGCATTTTCATCAAATAATCTTAATAATAAAAGAACATTAATGAAAAGAAAAACAATAATATTTATTAATATATTCAATTAATATTATAATCAAGTTAAATGATCCACATAAAACATTTAATTTTATTTAAAAAAAGAATAAAAATGAATAAATCTATAAATAGTATAAATAAATAAATAAATAAATTTATATATTTAAATAAATTACTAAATATATAAATGGATGATTAAATAAATTAATATATTAAAAATTTTAATTTAATTTGAACGGTATTTTTCCTATATTAACCCCTTTAAATTATATTTGAATAATTGATAATATCATGTTTTATTATATAAATCATAATATGTTGGGTTTAGTAATAATTTAAATACTTAAAATTTGATTTATATATATACAATTCTATATTTTTTTATAAGTAAATAGGCTTCAAAATAATTATATTTATATTTGAATGTTTTTTTAATTAAAAAATAAATAACTAAATAATATTAATTCATACTACTACTTAAAAATAATTAATAATAATATATAATATAAAATATATAAAACTTTATAATTATTTTTTTTTTAAAGTGTACATATTATGACATGACCGTTTAATTCTTAAAAATTAGTGACTTTTTTCAGAATTTAAAATATATATTCATGTAATGCTTAAATATGTCTTCTATTTATTAAGCTTTAATAATTGTTATAAATAAGATACTAATATTTAAAGTATTTATTATAATAATATTAATAGTAAATATAAATAATGAATTTTCAATTTTTTGTTTTGAAAACTCTATTACTTTTTTTTTTTTTTTTAAACTTTTTCTTAAATTCTAAATAAAAAACGTTGACTTTTTGGAAGAAATTATTTCATTTATAAAACTAATATATTATGTATTATTTAAATGTTACTACCAGTTTAGTTAACATTTCTAATAATAGTTATTAAATTATTTGTATTATATTAATAATATAAACCTTATTTATTATAATATATTTCATTAATTAACTAATATATGTTTATTCATATATTATTAATATATTGTATTAAAATGAACAAAATGTAAATAGAATTTAAGGATAGAAAAGAATTTACAAATTTATTAAAAATATAATTAAATAAAACAATAATAGAAATCTATTTACATGATAATGATATAGATAAATAAATGAATAAATAATATTATAAATAAATGAATAATATTATAAATAAATAAATAAATAATAAATAAATAAATAAATAAATAAATAAATAAATAAATAAATAAATAAGTAATAATAATTAGATATGATAAAAAAAAATAAAAAGATAAAAATAAATAAATAAATAAATAAATAAATAAATAAATAATTAATTAAATAAATAATTAAATAATTAAATAATTAAATAAATAATTAAATAATTAAATAAATAATTAATTAATTAATTAATAACAGTAAATATGATAAAAAGATTATTAACAAAAAGATATTAAATATATTAATAAAATTATATTTTTAATTATTATTTTATCACTTATGATTAAAATTATTTATTAACATTTATTAATAATTAATAAAAATTATTTAATATTTATGTATTATTTATTATCATATTATCATTATTATTATTACATAAATAAATATTAAATAAAAATTTTTTATTTGAAGTTGTAAAAAAAAAGTAAATTTAATAAAAATCAAAAGATAAAATAAAGAAAGAAAGGAATAAATAACTAGAAAAAAGAAATTAATAAAAAGGTGCGTAAAAGATAATAATATTATTCTATATTTATTTTTTCAATAATATAAATTAAAAAATATATAATCAACTATAAATTCAAAAATATTTGATAGAAATGTAATTCAAAAAAAAAAAAAAAAAAAAAAAATTACATTTCATTTTAACATCATCTATAAAATACAAAATGTGAGAATAAAAATATTGATATATGATATATATTTGTTATAAATTTATATATACAATAATTGATATATTTAAATATTTTTTAAAAAAAAAAACATAAATATAAACAATCAATAATATAATATATAATAAGAAATACAAAAGATATCGATGTTTTATTACCATTTAATCAAATTATTATGAATTTCTTCTTTATCATTTCTTTTTTTTATTTTAATTTCTTTTCACTACTGATTAATAAAATAACAAATACTAACAAATAAAATGTAAAAATAATAATGATATAAAAATCATGAAAAAGAATCTTTTGAAGTAATGAAAAAATTGGAACAGGGCATTAAAAAACGGAAAAGAAAATAAAAATATATATATAAAAAAAAAAAAAAAGAACAATTAATATCAATATTTATTTTAATAGGCTTTGGAGTTAAACAAATATAGTTTCCATCTCTTTAATAAAAAATTTTCATAAAATTTACCTGATTTAATTTATTTAAAGATATATTAATTATCAATTAACAGATTAATAAAACTTTTTTGAAATTACATTTTCTATCGTTTAAATCATATTATACATATACATATATATATATATATATATTTTTTTTTTGAATATAAAATTAACATTAATTTTACTAACATTAATAATATATTTTATTATCATATATGGTACAATTTATATATAAAATTTCATTATTTTTAATAATTGTTTAAAATGTTTCATTTAATATAATTATATAATTTCGAAATAATAATCAATTAAATATTATTCATTAATAAAATCATAAAAATTATTAACATAAATAATAAATGCTAAAATTTATTCAAAATAACATATATATATATTAAAATTATATTTAATAATTTCAATAAATTTAATATAAACATTTCCATTTTTATTTTTATTTTTTCTTTCTATTATAATATATAATTTATTCAGTAATATTTACACATATTATACTTAAGATATATAAAACCAAAATAATCATATAAATATGTCTGGAAAGAATTTATTAAAAGCTATTATTTTAGGTGATAGTGGGTAAGAATACAAAATATCTTTTATATATATATTTTAATAATATTATTATTAAAATTAACTTAAAATTCTAAAATATTATATATATATATTATAAAAAATTAATGTAATATTTCTTTTAAATATATGTACATATTATATATATTTAAAGCGTCGGTAAAACTTCTTTAATGAACCAATATGTTAATAAGAAGTTCAGTAATCAATATAAAGCTACCATTGGTGCTGACTTTTTAACCAAAGAAGTCATGGTTGATGATAAATTAATTACAATTCAAGTACGTAATTGTTATATATATTATTGTTACTATAAATTTTTGATATTTATTAATAATTATATATATAAATTTTAATTTTCATTATTCACAAAATTAATTTAAATATAATTAATATTTTTTTTATATATATTCTTTAATAAAATATTAAAATATTATTTTTCTTTATTTATATATTCATATATCTGTAACTATTTCAATAATAATAATAACAACAACAACAATAATAATAATAATAACAATAATAATAACATATTATATTTACATTTACAATTATATTTACATTACACTTACATTCTATATAAAATGAAATGAAAATATATACTAATACTTTTTTAAATATATCCAACAATAAAAATAATTATTAAATTAATAAAACTTAATTATCCCACAATTTATAAAAATATAACGACAATAAAATAATAATAATAAAAATTAAAAAAAAAAAAATAAAATACAATAAAAAATAAAAATAAAAATAAAAAGATTTGGGATACAGCAGGTCAAGAACGTTTTCAAAGTTTAGGTGTTGCATTCTATCGTGGTGCTGACTGTTGTATGTTAGTTTACGACGTTAACAACATGAAAAGTTTTGAAACATTAGATAACTGGCGTGATGAATTTTTAGTACAAGCTTCACCAAAACATCCAGAATCATTCCCATTTATTGTTCTTGGTAATAAGATTGATTTAGAAGAATCTAAAAGACAAGTTAGTATATATATATATATATTTATTTATTATATATTTTTTAAGTTTAATATGAACATTTAATAATTAATAGATATATTTGTTATAATAACGTTATAATAAAAAATTAATTAATTAATAGATTAGTCAAAAGCGTGCTATGGCTTGGTGTCAATCTAAAGGTAATATTCCATATTTTGAAACTAGTGCTAAAGAAGCTATTAACGTTGAACAAGCTTTCCAACAAATTGCAAGAAATGCACTTATGCAAGAAGCTGATGTTCCAGAATTGTAATTTTTTTTTTATATATTATATATATATATATATCAAAATTGACAATTATATATTAATTTGTTACTATTATTCTAATATATAAACATAATAATATTATTATTATTTTAAAATAAATAAAGTAATTTCCCACCTTCTGTTTCATTAGATGCTGAACAAAAACAAGATCAAGGTGATTGTAACTGTTAAAGGGGAAGATAAAAATAAATATCAATAAATAAATAAATTATTCCTAATATTTGTTCATTTAATATTAATGAAAAAATATAAATAATTCAATAATTCAAAATAAAAAATATAATATATATATATATAAACAGAAAAGAATAGTTCTTTTATCATATATTATAAATATGTATATATATTTTTTATCTTCTCTAATTATTATCATTAATCCTTAATACACTATTATATATCTTAAGATAATATTATTAAAAATAATATTTAATTATAATCATAATAAAAAAGTAATAATTACAACTAAAAGAAGTTTTCATTTTATTTTTAAATAATAACCTTTATGTTATGTTTTAAAAAATGAAATATTTAAATAAATAAAATATCGTTATTCTAATATTAAATTTAAATAAATGAAATAAATATTAAAAATAAATAAAAATAAATAAAAAGAAAAAAATATATATATAAACATAAAGAAAAAACAATAAAAAACTAATTAATAAAAATTAAATTAAAATTAATAAAAAAAATAAAAATAAAAAATAAATAAAAAATAAAAAATAAAAAATAAAAAATAAAATATAAAAAATAAAAAATAAAAAATAAAAAATAAAAAATAAAAAATAAAATATAAAAAATAAAATATAAAAAATAAAAAATAAAATATAAAAAATAAAAAATAAAAAAAAATAAAAAATAAATTATAAACCATAATAAGAATAATCTAATTAAAGAGACACAAAGAAAGTTATAAAATTAAAAATACTACTAATTAATATATAGACAAAATTGTAAAATAATAAATATTTGATAATATATTTTCATTTTTATAATTTTTAAATATATTCAATGAAATTTATACAATATACAATATATAACAAATCATTATTTTTTGAAATTACACATATTATCTATTTCAAATTCATTTTTGTTTGTTATTTATTACAATATATAAATTTAAAGGATCATTTGGTAATCATATATATAACATAATTATTAAATATTATATATTAATATTTAATAAATATTTATATGTTATGATAGGTTTATTCGTTATATTGATTATTAAAATCTTTTCTTAAACTAAAAAGTTGATCTATAATATTTTCCATCATAATAAGCTTTTTTTTTTAAAAAATAATAATAATAATAATAATAATAATAATAATAATAATAATAATAAAATTTAATTTTATTAATTAATAATTGATTCATAATAATAAAAAAATAAATAATTATAATTATAAAAAAATATTATTTACTTGGAATTCAGGACAATCTGGTATATAATTATATGGATTTGAAGTATGATAATGGTGATGATCATGACCATGATCTTTATTAGCTTCTTGTTCATGTATATAATGTTTCCATTTTTCAACTTTTTCTTTTAATGGATTTAAGAAATGAAGTTCTACATAATCATTGAAATTATTATTCCATATTTGAATTAACTTTAAAAATAAAAAATAAAAAAATAAAAAAAAAAAAAAAAAAAAAAAAAAAAAAAAAAAAAATTATAATATATCAATATCAATATTATATTAAAATTAATATTAATTATATAATTAATATTATGTTTTTTATTATCATTATAAAATTATTATATATTAATCATTATAATTATGTATAATTTAATTATTATGTATATATATTTTAAACAGTTTTGTTATCAATAAATAATAAATAAATAAATAAATAAATAAATAAATAAATAAATTAAATAATTGTAAATATTTCAAAATATATATTTAATTTTATTTTAAATAATATATATATATATATATTACCTTTTCTTTATTATCTCGTAAGAACAAATAACTGTAAAGATTAAGTGATTGGAATAAAATTTCAAATTTTTTCCAAAAACCTTCATAGGTATCTAAATAACATTCTATTTTTTCTTTTGGTTTATTGTACTTGTCATTAGTCATAAAAGTAAGATCAGTATTAAAACTAGAATATATAGGACTTTCTATATTAAATAATGTTTTCTTAACAATATCTAGGATTTCTGATGAAAATAAAATACTTTTTTTATTCTAATTATTATTATTTTTATTATTATTATTATTTTTAAATAATAATTAATATTTTAACAAAAAAAATTGTATATTGATAAAATATAATATATGATTTATTAGTATAATTTATTTAATTAATAAATATATATAAATGATAGTATATATAAATTATATTTATATTTATTATTATAAATTTATTTGATATGTACTTTCTTTTTAATTTCTTGAGTTCCATACATTTCTTCAATCCATGCTTCATTTATAGCATCTTTATATAATACAATACCAAGTACAATTATAGATTCAGTATAACTTGTTTGAATAACTTCCATAATAAATGTGTATTTTGCTTCTTCTGTTAGCATATTTATAAACTCTTTTAATAATATATACATTTTATCTCTTACAATAGAATAAGGTACTGTGACCATTAGTAATACATATGACTTTTTTTCATTAGTAATAATAGCAATAATTATGATAATAATAATATTAATGTTAATATATTAAAGACTTTAAAATTAATAAAAATAAAATAATAATAAATAAATAATAATAATGTTTTATAATCATAAAAAATTTTTAAATATTACCTTTAATATTGATAATAAATTAACACTATTAATATCATTAACATTTTTTAGATTTGATAGGGTAATACTTTGCTTTAAAATAATTTGTTTTAGATAATCGAAAGATGAGATAACATGACTAACAACACCAATATCTTGTTTTCTAATTATTTTAAATCGTTTACATAGACATAATAATAATAATAATAATAAAAATAATAAATATAAAAATAATACAATTTTTCCTTTAATGGTAATATATATACAAAATACTTACGAAATCATCAATTCATTTAAATAGTCAAAAGAACTATAAAAGATAAATTCTTTATTTAACACTTTTGGAAATATTTTATATAATAATGAATCTACTTGATGTTCTGATAAAGAATCAATAGGTTTAAAATTATCGGGATTATTATTTAATTCATAGAAAGATGAAAGTAAAACTGATCGACCTCCAAATGAAAATGGTAATTCATTATTAATTTTATTATCATCCATATCTATTTCTGAAAAATTTAAATCTTTATATTTTTCATCTTTAATTTAATATTATAAAAATATATTATAAATTAATAGATATTATTATTTATTTATTTATTTAAAAATAAAAATAAAAAAAAAATAAAAAAAAATTGGAAAAAAGTATTAGAATATTACAATTATTAATATAATATATTTTTGATATATCAATACTCAAATCAGAAGCAACTGTCTAAAAGTAATTATTAAAAAAATAAAAAAAAAAAAAAAATAAATAAAAATAAAGATAATATATTAGTATAGTATAAATGAAAAATATAAGTTTTTCTATTTTATAAAATTATAATATTGAAATAATCATTTTAAATTTTTACTGTTAATTTAGAAAACCATTTTGTTAGAATATAATCCTTTAATTTATAATTATTAATAATATTATTGTATTTATTAATATTTATTTTATTGAAATTTTTGTCTGTTCCAGTAAATGTATAGGCTAAACCATAATCACAAAGTTCAAATAAAAAACAACAAATCAAATAATATTCAATTTCAGGCTCTGTTTTTGGATTTGTTAAAGCGTTTATCTTTATTTTTTTGATAATTAATTAATATAATATATAAAAATAAATAATAAATTATATTTTATATATTATATAAAATTATATTAATACGAAAAAAAAAAATATAAAAAATAAAAATAATGTATTATTATTAGTAATTACAATATTATATTGTTCATAATAAAGATTTTCAGGAATTGTTTCAATCTCTTTAGAAAGTATAGAAATAAATATATCAATCGATTCAATATAAAAATCTATTAATTCATTTAATAATTCCTTTTCATTCATTTGATACAATGAATTATTTTGAGTGCTATATAAAAAAAAAAAAGTTAAAGAATTATTTGGATTTAGTATTTTAATTATTATACATTAACAAATATTAATATTAATCATATATATAATAAAGTTCAAATGTTATATTTTAATATTAATCATATATATATATAAATTCTAAATATTAAAAATTTAATAAAAATACTTTTATATTATCATACCTTTCATTATTTATTTCATCAAAATAATATTGATTATATCTTTTGGATAATAACTCCAATGACTTTAACCCTTTATTTAATACTGTTATTGCATTTTTCATAAATTGATGTTTTCTTTTAGATTTGATGGATATTAAAGCTTTTATAAAGATAATATATTATAAATAATAATAATAAGTAATATTAATATATTATATAATAAAATCCGAAATTTAGAAATTTATATATCTCAAATTTTATGTTAATTTGAATTTATTATATTTTATATTGAGTGATATATTACATTAAGTAAACATTATTTTAATTCTAATAATGATTTTCATTTATTTATTTTTAATAAAGTATTTAATGATTGTTTAGATTTAATTACCTTTTAATAAAGCTTTACTTATATAAATAAATTGAAAAATTTGATTAAATAATAAAGTTTCATTTTTAATTTCATTAACATCATTAAAAGAATTAATTTCAGATAAATTTGAAATTCCCTCGGAATATACCATAAACATTTCTTTCGGTGAACAAATTTTTATAAACTCATTTAAAAGCTCAACAGCTATAATATTTGTTTCTTTTTTAATTTGAGAATCAACACTAGTATCTATATATTGAATACATGCTGTTAAAACCGAAATTAAATTCCAACACAATTTATCAAAAACATCCTTTTTTATATTATATATATTTTAAATGAATTTTAATATTTTTGTTCATATGAATAATAAATAAATAATAATAATAAAATCTTACATTTGTTGAATTATCAGCACTAGTAATAAATTTTTCTTTTAAATACTGACATGCATATAATTTTTTATTTACATTTTGATTTTCAAGAATATAACAAAAAATATCTTGGCAAAATTCATTAACATAATCTTCGTCACATTTCTTTATTATAACAAAATTTTTTATTAATAATAATATTGTAAATTATATATATTATAAATGTTTAAATGTAATATACATTTAATAAACTTATATTTTTATCCACATTTTAAAAATAATTATATATATATATATATATATTACAAACATTTTGAATTAAAGTTATTAATTTGTCCAATTTTTCCTTAGTATTATTATCCATCTCTTACTTCCTCTTTATCATTCGTTTTTAAAACAATTATTTATTAGTATAATCCTGTTTATATCCTTTTAATGTTAATTTTTATTTTATATTTATTTTTTTTTTTTTTTTTTTTTTTAAACTGTTAACAGTAATATGTACAATAAAAATTAGAAAAAAATTTACTATATTGACTTCAAGTATTATAAAAAAAGGAAAATATAATAAATGTTAATTATCAAAAAAAGGAAAATGATGAAATAAAGTAAAAAGTGATGCCGAAAGCGAGATTCGAACTCGCGCTTCTTACGAAACCGCATCTTGAGTGCGGCGCCTTAGACCAACTCGGCCATCTCGGCATAGCAGAATCCAAATTTTATAGCACTATATTGAATTTTTTTTGAACGAAATCATTGTTTTCAATGTAATGATATGGATCCATTATGGCTACTAATTAGGCTCAGTTCTACCTGCTTCTATTATTATGTTGGTTGTCTCTGGTTCGAACCTTACTCTTTACCTTTCGGAATAATATTATTTATTTAATTAATAATAAATATATTCACTCAATTATTAGATAATAATTTACTTAAATTAATAATATGTATTCATTGAAATAAATTTATTTAAATATTAATTTATTATTCACTTAATTAATATAATAATTTATCTAGTTCTTAATATTATATTTATTTAATTAAAATAATAATTAAATAATTATATAATTCTTATTTTAAATAATTTGCCCAATCATGTAATAATTTAGAATAGATTTTTGAATATATAAATTCATGTATTTTATTTTATTTGACTCTTTGAGTCGATATTAACAATCAATTAATAATAAATAAAATATAAATATCAACCATAAATAAATGAACAAATATATATTATATAAATGAATCTACTAATTAATTAAGTGAATAATCAATAGTGTTATAAATAATTTAATATATTATATTATTATTTATTATTAATTTCCTACAATAACCTAGTGGTCACTCCAAATCTTTACATTCAAAATTGTGAATATTATAATGAACTATAGTTAAAATATTAAAAAAAAAAAAAAAAGAAAAGAAAAAAGAAGTCAAATTCAAAAGAGAAGTATAAATTCTAAATTTATTATTAAGATATTAATAAATCTTATTATGTTTTTTTACATTTAAAATTATTAATTTTAATTATTTACTTAACCCTTCTAATAAAAATTTTATACTTTTTTATTTTTTTATTTTTTTTTTTTTTTTTCATATTATTAACATTTTTCTTTTGATATACCTTTAAAGTTATCTATTTTTATCATTATTACAATTAGTAAATATTTAAATACTATTTTATCAATAAAATAATATAGATCGATTACTATTATTACAAATGAAGAAAATTTAAATTTTATCAAAAAATAATAATTCTCATTTTTTCTTTCTCAAAAGAATTTTGGTTAATATGTTATTTTATAAATAAAATAAGAATATATAATATAAATATAATATAAATAAAGAAAAAAAAAAATAGTTATGAAATTCATATTAATTATGAAATTTTTTTTAGATCATTACTTAATGGTAACATGAATAGTTAAATACTTAAAACACCTTAATAATTTATAAAAGTAAATATAATAAATGTAATACAATAAAATAAAAAGATGAAAAAGGTTAAGTTAATAGATTTTGATTAGAATAATAATAAAAAATTATTGTTAAAAATATAAGAATTCTTATAATTAAGTATAGATAAAGTTATTTATTAATATATTTTGTGTAATTTAAATTGATTCTTTTAAAATTATTTAAGCAATTATCATTTTGCTGATAAATTATATATCAAACTTTAATTAATAGTATTCAACTAAAAAAGAACCAATTAGTTATGTAAAAGAAGTATAATTTTAAGTTATAAAAATATAAATTTTCAAATTTTTATATTTATTAAAATGAAGAAAGAGAAAAAAGAGCTTTTGAAAAAAAAATTTAATATATATATATCTAGATAATTTGAATTTAAATGTGTATGTAATTTTAATATTTGTAAAAAGTAATAATAATAATAATCATAATAATAATAATCATAATAATAATAATAATAATAATAATAATAATAATAATAATAATAATAATAATAATAATAATAATAATAATAATAATAATAATAATAATAATCATCATAATAATGATAATAATAATAATAATAATAATAATAATAATAATAATAATAATCATAATAATGATAATAATAATAATAATAATAATAATAATAATAATAATAATAATAATAATAATAATAATAATAATAATAATAATAATAATCATAATCATAATAATCATAATAATAATAATAATAATCATAATAATAATAATAATAATAATAATAATAATAATAATACTAATGCTATATTATATTATTAAAATATATATATTTAAATTATAATGTAATTCAGTTTATATATATAATAATAAATATAATTTCTGTATAAATTTTATTTCAATATTTAAAGATTTTATAATTATAAAAAGAAAAAAGCATTTAATTAACAAATTTTCGAAATAAAATATAAAAGTTTTTTTATTTTTATTTCAAAAATTTATTAATTTGTTAAGTTTTTTTATTTTTTTAGTTAATATTAAAAATAAATTAATCATAATTATTAAAAAAAAAGTTAAATAAAACAAGGACAAAGAATAAAAAATTTTCATTTATGCGCAATAATACAAAATGGTAATATCTTAATTCTTTATAGGGAAGAAAGTGATATTACCTATGTATTTTCAGAATAACTGTCTAAGTTATTTTCCAGTAGATTGTAAATTTAAACACTAAAATTGTTTTATAAAAACACAGTTTTATTATTAAGTTTAAAATATAAAATTTATTTATTAAAATTTTATTAAATTTATTATTATTTATTAAATAGTAGTTTTATTCTTAACTAAACTATTTTATGTTGATTATATATTTTAATTTAGTAATTTATTCTAATAATTATTAATTTATTATATTTATGACTAAGCTATTATTAAAAATAGTAGTAAAGAATTAATTTACATAAAAATATTTACATGTATTTATATTTTTCTTTAAAATTAAACTATTTACAATAATAAATAAAATAATACAAGTATTTATAAAAATATAAATAAAATAATTAAAAATTATTGAATAAAATAAGTAAAAATGTATAAAAATAATAATAAAATAAATAATAAAAATAAATAATATTATTAATAAAATTATAAAGATAAACTGTTTATTTATTTATAAAGTAAATAAAATTAGTTGTTATTTCTAATTTAGAAATGTTTAAGTGTAAAGAATATTTAAAAAGTATTTAGAAGGTATTTTAAAAGTGTTTTTAGAAACTATTTTCGAGTCATATTATTTAATTAAAATATTTTAGAATCGTTTATTATTTTTATAATATTAATTATAAATTGTTTATAATTTATATAAATTTAATATTCAATAATATTTTTAAGAATTGATTTAGTTTAAGATAATAATGATAAAGATATTGTTTTAAAATATAATTTAATAATCTTATTATTTTTTTATTAATGTTATTAATTATTTTAAATGATAATTCAATATAATATTAAAATTTATTAATTATTTGAAGTTTAGAAAATAATTATAATTAAAGTAAATTAATAATAAATTATAGAGAATAATAATAAATAAAACTAATTAGAATTTTTAAAAGTTAATATTATAATTAAAAGTACTATAAAAATTTCATTATTTATCAATTCCTCCGGGGTTAAGTATGAACTTCGTCCCTTGAAGTTAAATTTTCTTCTGGCAAAACGTAGGGAAATACATTTTTAATATGTACATTTCTATCTAAAAGTCTTCCAGTTTGTGGATCTTCTAATACTAAAGTATTAAATTTTTGTTTATTAACAACTTTATAAGGACCATAAAAATAAGGATTTAATTTACTTCTTCCTATAAGTCTTATCATAACAAAATCACCAGGTTTATAATTTTTCTTTAATGCTTTAGACAAACCTATTCTATGTTCCCAATATTGGTTAGCATAATTTGAATATTCTGTGGCTTGCTTAACCCAATTTTGGTGGCGCAAAAATCTTCTAAAAATATATTCTTCTTCTGATTCATTAGGATCTTTATAAATATCTGGAAACATAATTTCTAATGGCCAAGTATCTCTACGTCCATAAAGAAGTTCAAAACTACTAAATTTAGTTTTTGAATTTTTGGTAGTTCTTAATGCCCATAAAGCAGAAGGCAAATATTCGTCCCATTCGGTTTCATTTTCAACTAATAGTCTTAAAATTTTTCCAATTTCTCGGTTCCTATTTTCAATCATTCCGTTTGATTCTGGATGATGGGGAGAAACAAAATGAACCCAAGAACCATATAAATCTATCATCATTTTTGTTATATCAGAATTAAAAGAACTTCCATTATCAGTAACTATTATTTCTGGTGGGCCATGTCTAGTAATAACTTCAGTTAAAAATTTTATTACTTCTTCAGATTTTGTATTTGGAATGGGTTTTGCTTCTACCCATTTAGTAAAATAATCTACAAGAGTAATAATATATGAATTTCCTTGTTTAGTAATTGGTAATGGACCAATTATATCAAGTCCTACTCGAGTAAAAGGCTTTTCTATAGGAGTTATATTATCCGCAGTATTAGTAGGAATTGGCTTTGATCTATATAATTGACACTTTCTACAAGACCTAACCCACAATCTTACATCATACCAAATGCCAGGCCAGTAGTAGGAATTCATAATTCTTTGTGCTGTTTTTTCAGCACCTTCATGTCCAACTTCGTGGGCTCTATTAATTATATCTTTCTTATCACTATCTTTATAAATTACTTTTAAATATAAGTCATCTTTTTTATAATATAAAGTATTATCAACAACTTGATAATTTTTAGTAAAATATTTTATAATACCTTCTGGTAAGTCTAAGTCTCTTGGATTAAAATCAGCTAAAATTGCATTTATAGAATTTATAATTTCATCAGAATTTTTAGAAGGTAGTCTTGAAAGAGCATCAGCAAAAACATTCTTTTTACCTTTTTCATATTTTAACTCAATTTTATATTTATTAAATTCTTCAATCCATCTCATAATTCTTCCTTTAATAGGTATGGTATTTTTATATAAACCAATTAAAGGTTTGTGATCAGTAATAAATATTGTAGTTTGTTTATTACTGATTAAGTAATGTCTAAATTTTTGGATTGCATAATAGATTGCTAAACCTTCTAATTCAGTTACTGAATAATTCTTTTCTGAAGTGGAAAGAGTTCTACTTACACAACAAATTGGATGTTCCAATTTGTCCTCCTCCATCTGTAAAAGGACAGCTCCGATGCCTTGAAGAGAAGCATCAGTTCTAACAATAAATTCTTTTTCAAAGTCTGGATAACTGAGTATAGGATCAGAAAGAAGACATTGTCTAATATCTTCGAAAGCTTCGTTACAATTTGAATTCCAAATGTATTTTTGATTTTTCTTTAATAATTTAAATAATGGATCTGTTCTAATAGAAAAATTTTGTATAAATTTTCTATAATAACTAGCAAGTCCTAAGAAAGATCTTAATTCATTAACGTTACGTGGAGAATTCCAAAGTGCAATACTTTGAACTTTAGAAGGCATTGTTTTTAAACCTTCAGGAGTTAAAACATGACCAAGAACTTCAACAGATTTTTGAAAGAATTTACATTTTTGTAAATTTAAAGAAAGATTATATTTAGAAAATATTTCAAAGACTTGTTTTAAATGTTCAAGGTGTTCTTCTAAAGATTTTGAATAAACACCTATATCATCAATATAAACAAATAAACAATTACCAATTAAAGGTAAAAGAATACGGTTCATTTCTAGTTGAAAGGTAGCAGGAGCATTGGTTAAACCAAATGGCATTACTTTAAAATTATAATTGCCAAATTTTGTTGTAAAAGAAGTTTTTTCAATATCATCAGGATTCATTGGAATTTGATGATATCCTGAGAATAAATCCAAAGCAGAAAATATTTTAGCACCTTTAACGGAAGAAATAAGTTCATCAATGAATGGAAGCGCGTAAGAATCTTTTATTGTTATGTCATTTAATCTTCTATAATCAATACACAATCTCCATTTACCATTTTTCTTTTGAATTAATAAAACAGGAAAAGACCAAGGAGAATGTGATGGAACAATTAGACCTTTTTCTAATAAAGAAATAATTTCTTTCTTTAATATATCTGAGTGTTCCTTTGATAGTCTATAAGGTTTTAATTTAATAGGTTTTTGAGTAGTAGTAATAATTGAATGTGGTTCAAGATTAGCTGTAGTTAATTGTGACATTGAAGTAGCCATACAATTTCTGTATTTATTTAAAAGGTTTTCAAATTCTGTTTTAATTTCATTTGGTACTACTTTTATAATATCTTGAAGTGTAGTTATAAATTCTTGATTTTCTTCTTTAGAAATAATTATAGTGTTCATTAATGGAGTATCATTAACTTTGTTATTAGGAATTATTTCTGTAATTTTCTTAAGTCCTTTTTTTGTTTTCTGATAAATACAGTCATCATCAGGATCAATATAAAATCTGTATTTCTTTTGTATTTCTCTGCCAAATATTATATCAAAGTAAGAATTAATGTGATCAATAATATAAAATTTTTCAATAACTGTACAAGAGTTATTGATGTTTATATTTAATATAGTATAAAGATTTGTAGCAACTGAAGTTCCATTGGCTATAGTTATACTTTGTTCTTCTTCGCTTTTATAAATTTCTCTATTAGTTAATTTACTTAATCCATTTGAAGTAATTATATTAACATTTGCACCTGTGTCGTAAAGAATTCTTAAATATTTGTCTTCAATTTCACCAATAATTAAAGGAATATTAGGACTTGTTAAAGAACATAATATTTGTTCAACTCTTGGTTTACAACCTAGCTCTAATTCTTTTCGAAGTGAAGGACTAGCAGAAAGTAATTGAGCTAATGTAATTTGAGGGTAAAGTTTATTCGCTTCTTTAATGATATTGAATTTGTCATTATTTTCTAACATTTGTATTTCTGTCATATTCTTTTTATTAATTACTTTACGTTTATTATTAGTTGATTCAGAATTTTCATTACTTTGAATATTATTATTATTATTATTATTATTATTATTATTATTATTATTATTTGTCAAGACATCAAGTGCAATTGAAATTAGAATTTATAATTTCAATTATTTTGATATATTGTAACGAATCTCTCAATTAGTAAAATAGTAACCATGGTCTAGTGGTTAGTAACTATGACCATCTGGGCGAACACTCTGGGTTCGACTCACACCTTGTTCCAAATTTTATAAAAATTTTATTTTAAATTTATTTATTATAAATTTCTGTATTTTATTCTGTATTTGTTTCTGTATTTTATCTCTGTATTTCTTTATAGAATTACATGGAATGAAATTAGAAACTTTAAGAAAAAATTATATAATATTTCTTTATTTTTCTATGAGATTCATTTTATAACAAAATATCTTAGTTTCTAGCAATTTTTATTATTTTTTATGAACTTTTATTTTTAAAACTATTTTTCCGCAAAAAGTATAAATAGGTGTAAAACTTTTAGTTAAAATATTTTTCTTTGTGCTTTTATTCTTTTATAACTTTATATATATTAGTAATAATTAATTCATAAGTAGTTTGAAATACTACAAAGATTAGTTATTATTAATTTTTAATAATTAATAAAACTAAATTCTAATAAAACATATTTTAAATAAAAATAAAATAAAACTTAAAACTAAATCTTACTAATATATATATCTCGACACCGACCTTTCAGGTTAACAAAGGAAAGGTGTTCTGATATTGCAATAAGTATCTTTTATTTTAAATTTTATTTTGTTTGTGTTTACCTCAGATTTTGGTGTCAATTGTAATATTGGAACTACCGTTCCGTTACATATATAATATTATTATTTATTATAATAATTATTAATAATTTTTTATAATAATTATATATAATAATTATTATTATAATATTTTATTTTAAATATTATAATTTAAGATTATTTAAATAATCTAATAATATATTTTAATATATATATTATTTATATATATTCAATTATATTGAATTGTAACGAAACTCAGAATTAGTAAAATAGTAACCATGGTCTAGTGGTCAGACACTAGAACCATCAGGCCGAACCTCTCGGGTTCGACTCTCACTCTTTCCAATTTTGGAAAAATTTTATTTTAAAAATTTATTATCAAAATTTTCTACACTTTTCCTTGTTGTAGAAATTACTCGAATTTAATCGATAAAATCTTATCGATTAAATTCTAAAAGATTCTAGTTTTTCTTTTTATTTTAAATTTTATTTATCCGAGATTCATTTTAAATCAAAAAATCTAAGTTTCTAGAACTTTTAATACTTTTTACAAACGAAAACTATTTTTCCGTAAAAAGTATAAATACGTGTAAAATTTCGACAAAAGAAATATTTTTTCTTCGCGTTTTTATTAACTAGTTAAATAAGTAATTCGAAATATTACACTAACTAATTAATAAATTATTATATTTTAAATTTAATAAAAATTAATAAAACATTTTATTATAAAACATATTTTTAATTAACTGTGTCTTTTATCTTTCTTAGATCTTTCGTGTTGTCCATTATTTCGAGTTACTCAAGCTTGCGGGCCTGTTGCTAA
>MCFG01000103.1:142500-176782 GCA_002104895.1 Anaeromyces robustus | reverse complement strand
TTTTTTTTTTTTTTTTTTTTTTTTGGCAATAAAATAATGAAAACTTTATTTAAATTTAATTTAAAAAGTACATGTTATAAAGTAATTGTACATATTAAAACTTAATCTAATAAAGAATAATAATTTATTATTTAATAGATAGTAATAATTTATAATTACTTCATATGGTATAGTGTATATTATTAAATTAAATCAAGTTGGAAAGTTATTATCATTATTAGATGCGTGTGACCTACTGTCTTGTCCTACTGAATTGTCAGCTTCGACGCTCTTGGTTAGATTGTTGGGATACCTATTGAATAATGACCAGATCTGGCCACTAACAGTAGGCATAATTCTAAGTAAAAGTGCGGATGTACGTACCAAAAGTGGAACATCCGAAAAGGTGCTAGGTTTAAGTTGCGCCTTACAAAGACTGTTCCACTCCTCTTTCCCCAAGTTATAATGATTAACTCTTCCACCAAGAAGGAAATAATATACCCTACTCCATTCCAACGAGTTGGAATGAAAATTTACCCCACTTGAAGCATTACTAACTAAATTATTATAATTAATACTATTATTTAAACTATTATTATTGTTGTTGATACTATAACTGAAAGTATTATTTAAGTTGTAAGTTAAACTAACATAATGAATAAAACTATTAGAAACTAAGAAAGTACTATTTCGTGAAGAATTCTCCAAGGAGGAGAAATTGTTGAAGTAATTAAAACCAAAAAAAATGTTGTTGATAGTTAAATTATTAATGAATTGAGAGTAGTTGTATAGAAATATGTAGATAAGCTAGTACTATTACTATTACTAACATTATTAATATTACTATTATCATTGCTATTACCATTATTATTACTATTAATATTAATATTACTATTACTACTGCTATTATTATTATAGATATTATCATAAATATTATTATTGTAGTTATTATTAAAATTATTAGAAAAGTTGATATTATCAGAACTAACTAAAGGTTTTCGATTAACATACAAATAAATGGTTTCAAGATTGCCAAATAACTTAGAACGCCAATGATCGAATGTTGGGCATTCTAAAATCCAATGTTCGAAGGTTTGACTACCGCCTTTACAACAAGGACAGTAATCAGGGCAAGAGTCAGATACAAGTTTAGCGGCTTTAGCAATTTCACTATTGAATTTATAACCACTACGTATTTTGAGGAGCCAATTAAAGCCATAAGCCAAGTTAGGGTATTCAAGTTCAAGATGTAAATAATCACGAGATAATTCAAGGTGATTATCACAATAGGTAACAGCTTTAACGGAGTCTTTTTTGACATCTCTATTCCAATAAAAAGTCAAGATATCATCTCTAGAGCCAATTTTAGAAAGTTTCTTTGATAAAGTTCTGCTTTCTTTAGCCCATGTGTATTTTCTCATCTTCGGAATAATAGTAACTAACTTGGAAATAATACAATTAGAGTCTGCCCATCTCTTAAAACATTTATCTTGAGCAATGGCACATTTGGCAGAAAGAGGAGGAATATTAAGATCTTTAGATACATTATATAAAGATATGAAGGAAGAGCGCTTCCTAAGACCTGCAATCCAAGAGAGTCCTTTATTAATTAGCCTTTGAGCACCGTTTGTTCTAGTTTTATTAGATCCAAGTAAAGGTGCAACGTATGATACTTGACTGACAACAACCGAATTAAAAACTGATTTCTTGAAGGATATAGGCATATAAGGATTAATTAAAAATCCTCTAACAGAAAAAAGCGCTTTCCTAACTTTATTATTCGTCGATTTAATTATCGGTTTAAGAGATAAATCACTATCAAAAGGAATTCCCAAATACGTATAACAATTAGTTTTTGGAATAATTTGACCAGCAAGGTAAAAGGTAGGGTCACCTTTAACTTTAGAATTTTCTGCTTTTACAACCGTAGTTCCACATTTACCAATTCCGAATTCCATAAGGTTAAATTTAGCCCAATCATTAACTTTTTTCAAAAGCTTATTTAGTTTACTTCTAGTAGGTGCACAAAGGACAATATCATCGGCAAAGAGGCCCCCACAACAGTATTCGTTATCAATACAAACTCCATATTCGTTACAATCTCGAAAAATATCGTTGATGAAAAGGTTAAATAAGATAGGAGAGAGGGGACAACCCTGTCTAACACCTTTCTCAATATTGAAAGTATCCGAATATTGAGAGTCAAGTTTCACACAAGCTTTGGAAGATAAGTATAAGTTTTTAAGGAAATTATAACATTTTCCTCTAATTCCTAAGCATTCAAGTTTATTCAGAATATTATAAATAGGAACTGAATCATAAGCTTTTTTAAGGTCTAAAAAAGCCAAATAAGTATCTTTTCCCATATTCTGTCTGGTCTGACATATAGTACGAATGGAGACAAATAAACTGATACATTCTTCTTTATTACGAAAACCAAATTGTTCAGGTCTAATGAAATTATTCTTGTAAGCATATGTTGAGATTCTGGTAGTAACAATTTTTGAGATAATTTTAATACAGTTATTGATCAGGGATATACCTCTATAATTATTACAGTCATATAAGTCTCCTTTTTTAGGGATAGAAACAATACAAGCAGTATTCCATAAATCCGGAAAGTCACCATCCCAAATACGGTTGTAAAATAAATGTAGAAAAGAGAGACCATAATTAGTAATATCAAAAGAGTCATCGGAGTTTCCAAGATCAGTAGAAATAGCTTTAAAAAATTCAATAGGAACATCATCAGGACCTGAAGCTTTAAATTTAGGGATATCAGAAATAGCTGAGCGAATTTCCTCAATACTAATTTCACCATTAATATCCCACTCTATATTATTGCTGAAGTTATATAACTTATGGTTGGCAGGGTTGGACCAAAAAGGTTTATATAAACTATGACCAGTAGAATCAGAAGCTAACTTTTCATAATGGTCATGCCAAACGTTAAGTTGTTCACGAGAAGAATAAACAATGTTGTCATCGTTATCTTTAATAGGATGAAGTGAAAAGTTAGATGATTTACCAATTTTAGTATTCTTTTTGATCCATTTCCACCAATTCCTAGAATCTTTATTAATAGCCAACTGACACCCAATTGAAACCCAATGTTGATATTCAAGCATACGAAAGTGATTACACATCTTGTGGATATTATCACACAGTTCTGATAATTATTGATAAGTCTAATATAATCATCAAGGGCACGAACAGAACCCAATTTTTTAATATCTTTGTAAGCCTTAACTTTGAGTTTCTGAAGGTTAAAGATTTTTTGAGACATATGAAACATAGATTCATGAATATCAGGAGTAGATATAATTTCCAATTCATCAGCAATAGAATTAGCAGTAGATACAAACATATCATATATAGCATTAGAAGAATAATAATTATCTGTACATTCCTTCATAAGAATACTAAATCTATTACTAGTAGCAATTTTAATACTTTCGTCCAGACATTTGATTCTATTCCAACGAGCTGGTTTTTTAGGGAGTGAGAAAGTATTATTATCATCAAAATAATTTCCAAAAACAAGAAGAGGCTTATGATCGGAGATAGGAGAGAAATCAATAATTGAAGCTGAAGACAGAAGATTTTTCATGGGTTCATTAATAATAGCATGGTCAATAGCAGAGGAACGACTTCCACTTACCCACGAGATAGGAGAACCATTGAGTTGAAATAAATACCAGCCATTTATATTAGAAACCCAATTTTGAATATCTTCAAGATTAATGTTAAAATCGCCAAGGAGAATAGAAGGATGATGTAAGTGAAGAGAAAACCATGTACAAGCTTCTGCTTTAGCAGATTTATGGTGTAAACTATGCCCTTTCTGAGGTATATAAATATTTCCAATAGAACACTTAGTGAAGTTCCACAAGGAATATGTCGTAACTGAGATAATATAATTCAAAGAAAAATCTTCAATAGAAGTCTGTAAAGACCTATTATAAAAGATATATAAACCTCTCAAACCAGGAATTGTATTATTTGCTCTCTTACAGAAATATTTATATTTAGGTAAAGTGATTTTACAAGGAATAACATTACTAGAATTAGTACCATTACCAGTTTCTTGAAAACAAACAAATAGCGGTTTAAAGAGACTAAAGAAATACAGAATACCATCTCTTTTCTTGTTATTCCACCCGTTAGTGTTCCAACTAAGACAAAAGGAAAATTCATTCAAATTGTTCTTAGAAGTAAAAGAATTGTTGATTTCAGAAAAGTCAGTAATATCCTTAATGTTCTTTTTAGAGTGGCAAAGTTTTCTCCTGATAAGAGCAAAGGAAGGCTTGTGATTTTTCCTACTACATCGATGAAAGTTAATGGAACATTTTTTAATAATTAATTTGAAACTATCAATAAATTTATTAATATTCTCCTCAGAAGCTGTAGTTTTAATTTGATATAAATTATCATTGAGAAGAGAGGAATGTTTAACAGCAACGATGGTATTATTAAACTCAGGGAAATTCTTCTCAAGAAAATTTCTAAATTTTGGAAGAGTCCAAGAACGAATGCGACGGATAAAAATAACATAAGTATCTGAGATATCAATACCATGACACCTAATACCCCGTCTGATATAGTTAATCTTATTAGTATAGTTCGTATGATCCATTTGATAAGGCTGATAAGAATCTATATAAAAAAAAAATAATAAAATAAAAAAAATATAAATGTATTATAATAGAAAATAGCAAATTTTTTTTTTTTTTTTTTTTTATGATTTTAATATATAATTAAAAAATAAAAAAGTATATAAAAAAAAAACTTAGCAATGAAAAGAATTATAGTAAATGACTGAGAAATATTGTTGAGAGTAAAAGTAAGAGATTCAATTGTGTAGTTGTATATATAATTTAATGTTGTGAATGATGTATTAGTGAATAAAAAAACTTTTATTGTTGGTATGTAAAAAATTGTATTGTATAGTATTTATTGTGTTGTATTGATTGTGCTGTATATAAGAATAATAGTGTAGAATTGATAGAAACATAAAAAACTTAATTGTAAAAAGAACTGCAATATAAACTAAATAACATAAATAGTGTAAGGTAATTATTTCAAAGAAAAAAATGGATTGTAATAAAAAGTCGTACTTTTTATTACTAACATTATCATTGCGCATAATGTTACCTACTTCTTTAACCGAATAGTGAATATAAATAATCATTACACCAAGCATTATCATTGCGCATAATGCCCAACTTAGATACAAGTACAATATCATAAGTTGTAACAATGCCATTGACGTCGCCATGTCTCGACAGGCATTCTTCCTCTTCCGACCATTCCAATAAATTGGAAAGTACAGGACCTCAGAAGAGGGGGTTAAGTTTTGAATTAAGATTAGAAATGATAGGTTTAAGGGAAAGAGAATTGTCAAAAGGGATACCAAGATATTTATAGGAAGATGTTTTAGGAATTTTATTGATACCTAGAAAGAAGGTCGGGTCAGAATAATTATGAGGAAGAGAGAGTTAAAAAAACTATGAATTGAAAACAAAGCCTTATTAACTTTATTTTTCATTTTATTATTAAAATTAAACATACTTGCAATAAAAGATACAAGATATAAATAAAATTTATTACAGATTAAAACTACTTTTATAACCCTTAACGAAGACTACATAAAATAAAAAGAAATTAAAATCTATCGTGAAAAATTAACAATCAACAATAGCATTAAGAACAAAAAAACAATAAACCCTAAGTATTATTTATTATTAAATAAAATAAAAGAAAATATAAAAATAAAAACTAAATTATTATAAACACAAAAAGTATTAATATTTTTCAATAAATATCAAATTTTTTTTTTTTTAATTAATTTTTTATTTTTTTGTATTATTTTTTTATTTATTATATGCTTTTTTTATTTTAATTTTATTTTTCTTTTTTTTTTTAAAAAAAAAAGAAAAATTATTTTAAATGATTCTGTTCTATTTATAATAAAAATAATTTAAAAACGTTTAATTTAATTATTTATATATACAAAATGTAATCTGTGTTAAATATAGAAAAGTAAAATTTTAAAAAGAAATAGAAAAAGATAATATTTTTCTTTTCTTTTTTTTTTTTTTTTTTTTTTTTTACTTTCAAATATTATTTCATATATTTAATAATGATTTAAATTATGATATAATATAATAGGTATTATTACGTTTTGCTTTTTCTGAATATTTTTTAATTTAATTTTTGGTATTTTTGTATTTTTTTTTTTTATGTTTTTTAATTTTTTTTTTATATTATTTGCTTTTCATTTTTTTTTTTAATTTAATTTAATTTAATTTTTTCGCTTTTTAATTTTTTTTAAAAATTTTATTATTTAATTTTCATTAACTAATTAAAAATTTTAGAAAAAATTAATTGGCTTAGAGTTCATCGTGATCTGGAATATCTTCATCTTCCATAGTGGCATCACCCTTTTGTTGACCGTAAAGCTTAGAAGTAATACCGTTAACAATAGATTCAACGGCAGATTTTTGTTCTTCAAAGTCTTCCTTAACGGCGGTGTTACCGTTTTCATCTAACCAAGTAATCTTTTCTTCAACAGCGTCAAGAATCTTCTTCTTGTCATCTTCAGAAATCTTGGAACCTAAACCTTCTTCATCATTAACTTGGTTCTTAATGGTGTAAAGGTAGTTTTCAAGAGTGTTCTTAGCTTCAATCTTTTCCTTTAATAATTTATCTTCTTCAGCGAATTGTTCAGCTTCGGCGACCATACGTTCAATTTCTTCTTCAGAAAGACGTCCCTTATCATTAGTAATAGTAATAGATTCAGATTTACCAGTACCCTTATCTTCAGCAGAAACCTTTAAAATACCGTTGACATCAATTTCGAAAGTAACTTCAATTTGTGGAACACCACGTGGTGCTGGTGGGATATCCTTAAGTTCGAATTTACCTAAGAGGTTGTTATCCTTGGTCATAGAACGTTCACCTTCGTAAACTTGAATAAGTACAATTGATTGGTTATCAGCGGCAGTAGAGAAGATTTGAGATTTCTTAGTTGGAATTTGAGTGTTTCTACCAATAAGCTTAGTCATAACTCCACCAGTAGTTTCAATACCTAAAGTTAATGGGTTAACATCTAAAAGTAAAACGTTAGAAAGGTTTTCCTTGTCTTCACCAGATAAGACACCACCTTGAACAGCGGCACCGTAGGCAACAGCTTCATCTGGGTTAATACCCTTACTGGCCTTCTTACCATTGAAGAAATCTTCGATAAGTTGTTGAATCTTTGGAATACGAGTAGAACCACCGACTAAAACAATATCATGAATTTCGTGCTTACCAAGACCAGCATCCTTTAATACCTTTTCAACTGGTCTAATAGTCTTCTTGAATAAGTCCATGTTAAGTTCTTCGAACTTAGCACGAGTAAGAGATTCAGAGAAGTCTTCACCTTGGTAGAAAGATTCAATTTCAATACGAACAGACATTTGAGAAGAAAGAGTACGCTTGGCCTTTTCAACTTCTCTCTTTAATTTACCAATAGCTCTTTGGTCCTTAGAAACATCGACCTTAGCCTTACGTTGGTATTGCTTAGTTAAATATTCAATAACTCTGTTATCGAAATCTTCACCACCAAGGTGAGTATCACCAGAAGTGGCAAGAACTTCGAAAACACCATCATCAATAGATAAAAGAGAAACATCAAATGTACCACCACCAAGATCGTAAACTAAAATGTTCTTTTCACCACCAGTCTTATCAAGACCGTAGGCAATAGCTGCGGCGGTTGGTTCGTTAATAACACGAAGAATGTTAAGACCGGCAATGGTACCGGCATCCTTAGTAGCTTGTCTTTGGGCATCGTTGAAGTATGCTGGAACAGTAACAACAGCGTGACCAACTGATTTACCAAGGTAAGATTCAGCAATGTTCTTCATCTTTTGAAGAATCATAGCTGAAATTTCTTCTGGAGAGAAAGTCTTATCAGTACCCTTAACGTTAACCTTAACGTATGGCTTTTCATCCTTCTTAATAACATTGAATGGGAAGTGCTTTAAATCCTTTTGGACAGCTGGTTCATCATACTTTCTACCAATTAAACGCTTAATATCGAAAATAGTGTTCTTTGGGTTGGATGGAGCTTGGTTCTTAGCAGCATCACCAACTAATCTTTCTTCTTCAGTGAAGGCAACGTATGATGGAGTAATACGGTGACCTTGATCGTTGGCTAAAATTTCAACTCTACCGTTTTGATAGATACCAACACAAGAATAGGTAGTACCAAGATCAATACCAATAATTGGACCCTTGACCTTACCATCATCATCAGAAGCGGCGAAAACCTTTGGGGCTGAAAAAGCGACAACTGAAGCAGCTGCGATTAATAATTTCTTAATAGAAAATCTCATTTTTGTATTTATATATATATATATTATTTATTTATTCTTTTCTATTATTCCCTTTTTAACTATTTTAATGATAATAATTTTTTTTTATTAATAATAAAAAAATAAATAAAAATTTATGTTAGTTTAAATCTTATCACTTTCAAATAAATAAAATAAAAATATCATCTATTATATTTATAATATCTTACTGATACTACAATTATTGTATTATTATTTCCAAACTATCTATTTTCGTGTATTCACTTATTTATATTCCTTTCTAATTATTATTACTATATTACTACTATAATGTTTTCCAAATACTTGTAATTTTATATTTTTTTCTATCTTAATATTTACAATTCTATTTATTATTCACTAATTTTTATTAACAATATTACTCCAAAAAAAAAATACTATTTATATTAAAATTAAAATGAAAATCTTTAAATATTTACTTTTTTTTTTGATTTTGTTTTTATTTTTTATATGGGATTATTAAATAAAATAAAAATAATACAATGAAAAAAAAAAAAAAAAAAGGATTTTGTTTTAATATTTATAGTTTTTTTTTTTTTATAAAAAAAGCTTACATTATTTAACTATTACAAATTATGATTTTTTCATATAAGACTTATAATATGGAAGCTACAAGAAAAAAATAATATATAAATAATTAATTATATGATTAAATGTAATTATAATATATTCTATATTTAATATTTAAATATCAAATAATATATATTAATATATATTATTTATATATTATTTATTTAATATTAAAATGAATAATAAACTCTAATACACCTTGTAATAATATTTAATTAATAATTTATAATCAAATAAAATTATTACAAATAGTTAAAAATGGAAATAATAAAATATTCTGTTTTATATTTCTCAATATATATGTATATTAGTATTTATATTATAGTATATTATTAATATATGTATTAATATATTATTTATCAGTTAATAATTTAAAAAAAAGTATTTAATATATCATTTAAAGGAATGATATTATTCCAAATAAATAATTAACATATTATAATTTATTATACAATATTATTCAATATATTATATATTGTATTAAATATATTTACATTTTAATATATTAATAAACCAAACTTTATAAACTATAATTCATTAATTTGTTCCTATAAAATAAATAAATAATAAAATAATTAAAAATAAATAATACACATAATATAAAATTTTTTTACTCTGTTGTGATGATCTTAATGGTCAGTTTTCTTTTTCTAATTAGTAAAAATTATTTCTATATATTTGAAATATATAGAAATAGATATAAATAATTAAAAAAATTAAATTGATATATATATTAAAATATATTATTAAATATATAATTAACAATAATAAAAAATGATTTCTTTTTAGGTATCAAAAATAATTAATGTAATAGTAAATAATATTTCAATGAGTAATGTAAAATATTAATAATAATATAAACAAAATTGTAAATTTGAGAATAATTATTTTATTTTATTTTATTTAATGACATATTTAATAATAACAATTATTCTCAAAGTGATTAAATAAAAAAGAGTAATTTAATAAAATAATAAAATAATAATATTATATTTCATCTTCATTATTTTAGTAAATGTTTACATAATCATTAAAATAAAGAAGTCATCAATATAAAATTGAGGATAAAAGGAAAAAAATAAGAGAAAAATAAAATAAAAAAGTACTGATTAAATAAATATAAAATAAAATTTTTTACTGATTAATTGTTTTAAAGTGATTTGTGTATATTAAAAAATAATTATTTGTAATTTATTTATTGATTTTCTAATTATGGAAAATTTATTAGATTTATTAATAAAAAAATCTCAAATGACACGTTGATTTATTAAGTTATTAATTTATATATTTATTTATTTGCTGATTAATTAATTTATTTATTATCTTATTTATTTATTTATTTATCTTTTTTTTTATTATATAGAAAAGTAACAATTACAATATTATTACCCTTAAACAATAATTAAAATTATAAAAAAAAATATTTTAAAATAAATAATCATATTCAAAAACTATTTATATATATTTAATTAGTAAAAGTTAGTATTGTTTTTTTTTTTTTTTTTTTGATATATTTTTCGTTTCTCTATGTCTTTACTTGAAGGGTTTATTTTTAGGCAAAAAATTAACACTAACGATTTATTTTTTTTTTTTAAAAAAAAAGAGTATTATTATAATACAATATTCATATATATATTTATTAATTTTTACCGATAGTTATTAATAAATAAAAAAAAAAGAGTTAATTATACAATAATAATATATAATAAATTATATATATTATATGACATTATTAATATATAACATTATATATCATTCTAATTTTAATTATACATAAGTACCATATAAAGAAAACAGATCTAATATATATAATAAATGTAAACAAATGTCATAAATCATAAATAATTATTCCATAATTATAAATACTATAAAATTAATTTATCATATAATAGGATTAAAAAGATAATGAAAAAAAAACAATTCATTCATAATTACATATCTTATTTTTTATTAAAATTTTAATAATCTAAAATATTTCAATTTCATATATGATATTATAATATCATTTATTTTAAATAGATATATAAATATTGATTAAATAATAAAATAAAAGAAAGAAAGAAATACATTATATTCAAAAGTTTAAATTAAATTAAATTATATTCATATTAAAAAAATAGAAACTTAAAGATTGATATATTTACAATATATTATTAGTATTATTATAAATATTATTAAAAATGTTGGCACAGTTGTTAATAAAAAATTTTAAATATTTAAAGTCCAATATTTATAATTAACAAAAAACAGTATAAATAATAAAAAAAAGAATAACAAATAATAATATAATAATATTATGTGTCAATGAATGAAATGGATAATTTAATTATCAATAGTTTTTAAACACCTTTTCAAAATAGATTTTAATAAAACTATATTTGTTATTAGTCATAATTTAATTCAAAGAAATATATTACAGATATATATTAACGTATATTATAATATGAATTATAAATTAAGCTTTAAAGTAAACAATTCTAAATATTGCATAATATAATAATAATAATTATAATAATAATAATTATAATAATAAAGAATTACTGTTAAAATATTATTAATCATTAATAGTTATAATTAATTAAGAGGGTTTAAAACTTAGAATCTCTTTTATGAGTAATAATTAAAAAAAATAAATATAATAATAATATAATATAATAAACTATAATAATAAATTATAATATAATATAATACAATATAACATATAATAATAATAAACGAATTATAAAAGTTTAAAATAAAAATTATAAAAAATAAAAAATTTAAAAATATAAAAAAAAAAAATCCGGTTAAGCATTTTCCTTTTTTTATTAATAATTAATAATCTTATTTTTATAATTTTAATTAATAATAAATTTCATTCATTCTTCATCAAACAAGTTTATTTTAATTATAATAAAAATTATACATTATATTACAATATATTATAATAAATAGAATATATTTTAATTTAAATATATTTTAAATTTTTGACATAGTAAATTTTTATTGGATACCATCTACAATAAATTTTGTAACAATTAATAAATATATTATAATATATTATTATAAAGAACAGGATTAAAATAGTATCTTTTAAAGAAAAATAGAAAAACTGAAAAACTGAAAAAATAGAAAAATAGAAAAAATAGAAAAATAGAAAAAATAGAAAAATAGAAAAAAGAAAATATAAGAATAAAGAGAAGATAGAAGAATAAAAAGAAGATAGAAGAATATAATAATGTAAATAAAAATTATAATAATTATTAATATAAAAATAGAGAAACATGATAATTAGAATAAGTAAAAATATAAAAATGAAAAAAAAAAATACAGAATGAATAGAAAAGAATAACATATATAATAATAACAATAAAAAAATTAAATATATTTTAAAGAGTTCATAAAAATATACATCATAGATAATTAATATTATATGTTAAACTTCTAAATAGAAAAAGAATTCCATTATAAAGTTTTTATTTTATTTTATTTCATTTTATTTTTTAATTATTCCTAATTATCATAATGTTAAATTCTTTAATTAAATTACAAATTGATTTATTTATAAATAGAAACATCATTAATCAATTAATCAATTATTATATATTACTAAATATATAAAAATAAAAATAAAAAAGAATAAAATTATTTTTATAATTAAAAATTTTGAATATACTTAACCATTTTTTTTTATGATTCATTAAATATTAAAAAAAATATTTTTTCTAGGTGCTAAATCAAATAAGCAATTAAATGAATATTATTATTAATATATTTACTCAATTTAAAAAGATTCTATCAATATAGTAATAGTTATATTATTTATACATACTTTTGATAAAAATAATTTATCAATAAATAATATTTCTTTTAGTTTATTTTATTTTTGAAAAAATAAAACATTCTTTACCTATTATTTTTCTTTTTATTATAAAATGTTATATTTTCTTATTTACTTTTATTTATAATTATCCATAATAATAAATACTAATTATTTAATATATGATGAAGAATTGAATAAATTTTTATAAATTAAAATTTTGAAGTTTCCAATTAAGGTTAATTAACCAAAATTTTGTAAAATTCAAATATTAATTAAAATTGGTAAAGAAACACTATAAAAACTAAAAAAGATTTTTAAATATAGGATTAAATGTTGTATTGATTTTATTGGTTAATAAAAGATTATTCAATCATAATAAACCACCTCTGTAAATAAATAAATAAATAAATAATAATAATAATATTATTATTTTATTATTATACCACATTAATATTAAAAAAATTAATATCAAATGTTATATGTAATTTTTGAATAATAATAATAATAATAATAATAATAATAATAATAATAATAATAATAATAATTAATAATAATAATAATATTAATAATAATTAATAATAATAATAATAATTAATAATAATAATATTAATAATATTAATATTAATAATAAAATAACAATAATAATAATAATAAATAATAATAATAATAATAATAATAATAATAATAATAATATAAATAATAATAATATAAATAATAATATAAATAATAATAATAATAATTATATAAATAATAATAATAATAATAATAATTATAATAATAAATAAATAAATAAATAAATAAATAAAATAATAAGTAAATAAATAAATAAAATAGTAAATAAATAAATAAAATATAAAAAAATATGATTATTATTAAAAAGATTATAAATTTATTATTAAGATTTTGTGATTCAGTATTATTTAATTTATTTTAAACTTAAAATATGAATCATATTATGATTCATAATTTTTTCAATTTTATTTATTTTTTTGTCAAATTCAACATTAATAATAAAATATAAAAATTTTATTGAATATAATATTAATAATTTAATTATAAAATTACTTTTAAATGTATAAATTTTATTGAAAATAATATTAATAATTTAATTATAAAATTAATTTTAAATTATCATTATAATTAATCTCCTATATCTCAATTAGAGATAATAAGAATTGTTAAATGAAAATGTTAAGATAGAGATAATAAGAATTGTTAATGTAAAAGTTAAGATAGAGATAATAAGAATTGTTAAATGAAAATGTTAAGATAGAGATAATAAGAATTGTTAAATGAAAATGTTAAGATAGAGATAATAAGAATTGTTAATGAAAATGTTAAGATAGAGATAATAAGAATTGTTAATGAAAATGTTAAGATAGAGATAATAAGAATTGTTAATGAAAATGTTAAGATAGAGATAATAAGAATTGTTAATGAAAATATTAAGATAAAGATAATAAGAATTGTTAATGAAAATGTTAAGATATTTATAAATCATATTGATAAGGCGAATCAAAAAAAAAAATAATAGTTATTTATTATTATCAATAACAAAAATAAATAAACTATTAAATATTACTTGTAATTGTAATGAATTCTTTTAATTGAATTTATAGCTGATATTGATTCAATTAAATTATTAATTATTACTTGTGAACATGAATGAATTGTTGTAAAGAATTTTTTAATTGAACATGTACCTAACATTAATTTTAATGATGATACGGGATATCTATTTTTAATTTTTGCATATGAGAATGTTAATAAATACCTTGCAAAGTGTATACTTGAATATGAAGCAGATGTTAGCCTCATATATGAATATTATCTTCATGATAAAATGCCTTTAATTGTTATAATCGAAAATAAAATGAATTCATGGTGAAATGTTTAATTGAATATAGAACTAATCATGGTCATAGTCATAACTATGATAATGTATAGTTTTGATATGATATTTTGCCGCCTTAATTGTTACAGTAAAAAATGGATATGAATCCATAGTAAAATGTTTAATTAAATATGAACCTAATGTTCATTTTAATGGTAATAGAAAGGGTTACTCTACAAATTATCCTTAGCCTTTGCATGTATAATAGTAAATAAATAATATGTTTAATTGAGCATGATTTGAAAAAAAAAAAGAATATCTTTTAAAATATTTAATTAAACAAGAAGATAATGCTTATTTTGCTAAATAAAATATTTATTATTTAAATAAAATATTTATTATATTTTTAGTAATTTTATATAATAAAACAAAACAAAAAAAATATATTTACTCCGTTTCTTGTATTTCTTTATTAAAAATTTAATGTTTATACACCTTTAGGTATTGCTTGTAACATTTGAAATGAAAAAAATAGTAAATTATTTGATTGAATATAGTACTGATGTTACATAATAAACAAGAATTAACAGGTTATAATAATAATGGTAAAATTAACAAGATATAATAATGACGGAGAAATGATAACAGAAACTAAAATAATAAGTGTATTGCGTATAAAAGTGGAAATGAATTTATAATATAATAGAGAATGGCCCACTATTAGTAACAATTTTATTTTATCTTATATTTTATCATTGAACCATGTTGTCAAGATAATTGAATGCGTTAATAATAATATTAATTATTAAATTAGTAAGAATAATATTAAGCATTATTATTCTTTTATTTTAATTATTTATTATTTATTATTTAATAATTAATGAATTTATAATATTGTAACATAGTTATATTTAGTAATAACAGTTATATTGGAATAGTATTTAATAATTCTATTATATTGTACTATAACAATAATTATAAAAAAATTTATTATTAATGGTATTTTTATATATTATTTACAGTACTTTTACACTTATATATATAATTATAATAATGTATTAATGTAATAAATGAAATATTACAATGATATATTATATATTGTTAATATTATATTATTAAGTTTAAATAAATATATTGTTATTTATTAATTTTATTTTTCAATTTATATATTTAAAATTTTCAATACTAAATTTAATAAAATAATTTATAATTATTAACTAAAAATGAAGAGATATATTTGTTTTTGTAAATATTTTATAAATAATTGACCTTTTTAAATTATATTTAAATATACCTTAAAACAATTATAATTACATTTCTTCTTAAGTTTAAAAAATTCCTATATAATTTTCAAAATAATTAAATTTACATCAATTAATTGATGTAAATTATATATTAGTTATAATAATTTTTTTTCTTTTTTATATCTTATAAAGACAATATTTTAATATAAACATATTAATAAAATGATAAAATGGTTCATTCATTGAAAAAAGGAAAAAGCGAAAAAAAAAAAATTTTTTATTTATATTAATTATATAAGTAATAAAATTCCTTTTATAATCATAATCTAATCCCTATTAACAATTAATTAATCAACTTTAATAATCTAACCTATATAAAAATTAATAATAATTAAAGTTATTAAATTATATTAAATAATAATGTTTAATATTATTTTATTATCATATATTATCATATCTTAATAATTCTTAATAATAATAATAATAATAATAAAATAATAAAAATTTTTATAAACTAATAATTTTTTGTATATCATTTGCTTAATAACATAAATAGTTTGATTGGCATTATATTAATATTAATATATTAATATATTTATAAATAATAAATAAATAATATATAATAATATTATTTAATATTAATAATAATTAAAATTTATAAATAATAAAATAAAAACAAAACAAAAAAAAAAATTTATAATATTACATAATTGAAAAAAAAAATTTTTTTTACGTTTCACAAAACTTTTTTAAAAATAAAATTTATATAAATAAAAAAATCTTTTACAAAATTATTTAAAAAATAATAAAATAGAACAGAGGAATTTTAAAAATTTGAAACATTTGAAAGTTCAAATGTAATAAAATGTTTACTGTAAGTAATATAGATATTAATATAGAAAATATAATAAATTTATTTATTTTTTTATTATATTAAAATATGAAATTTTATATGTCCTAATAATTTATTTTTATTTATATTTTATTTTATATTAAATTAATTTCACTTGGATTATATCAACGTTGTTAAACATATATTTAAAAATACATTTTAAAAATTTTGAATCATTAATATTGATAATTTTATATTATTTTTAATTAATTAATACATAATCTAAAATTATTATTGAATATACATTTAATGGATTAAATTATTTTTCTTTTTATATTTAATTAAAATATAAAAATCATTATATCAATGACAACATAATAATCAACGCCTTTTCAATTACTTTTAATTAATATTAATAGATATTTACTATATAAAATATATATATATATATTTTGAAAGAAAGTATATTTAAACATTTATTATATTTTTTCTTCAACTAAAAATTTTGATTTTTTTCTTAAAATTTATTAATTTTTAAGAAAAATTATCCAAGAAATTAAAAGTAAAAAGTGAAACGTTAAAAGCAAAAAGAAAAATTAGCAAATAAATAATAATAAATAATAAATAATAAATAATAAATAATAAATAATAAATAGTAAATAGTAAATCATAAATCATTAATAATAAATAATAAAAAATAAATAAATAATAATAATTAAAATAAAAAATAATTTGAGATTTCATAGTAAATATAATATAAAATACATAACAATGAACAATCTTGGTAAATATTATATAGTTAATTTATTTTTTGTATTACTTATTCAACTTTGTAATGGTCAAAATGAATATGAAAATGGATATAATTCTCCAGTAAATGGAAATGTTAATGGAAGTAATAATGGAAATGGAAATAATAATGGAAATGTAAATAATAATGGCAATAATAATGGATATGGCTCAATAGTAAAAACTACGAGGTTTGGAACTATTAATAGAACTAGAAACCCACAATATACTAGAACAATTCCATATACAGCAACCACAGGTTATTTTACAACTACTAGATCTTCATTTACCACCTCAATATATGAAAATAATTCCAATGAGGCTATTAATGGGGCAGATTCATCATCAAAAAATTCAACTTTAAATCATACTTATGATAATTCTACTTTAGAAGAAATAGGTATTGAAAAACCAATTAATTGGACTAGTGGTTATGGAACACATTATGGTAAAATAAAAAATAAATTATTTTTATAATTCTGTTAATTATAATTAATTATATCCATATATATAATAATATAAAATACTTTTATATATATATACATATATATTTTTTTTTTCAATATTTTTGGATTATTAATTTTATATATCACATTTAATTAATTGTATGCTAAATTCAAAATAATTTAAGGCCCATTTCCATCAAATCCTCATTTCTCAGAGGTTGGTTATCAACCAAATGATGTTGGTGTAGGTTGTTCAGATGGTAGACCAGGTGGTGATCCACAATGGAATAAAATTTTAGATCAGGGTCTTAATCCATCACGTAAATATTCTAATAATAATATATATATTATTTAGACTAAAGTTAATAGATTAAAACTAAATATAATTATATATGTTATAAATATAATTTATATTATATATAATATAGCAAATATTGCTAATCATGAAAAAACTATATGGCCAAAGGCTTATACTGTTGCTGTTTCAGCTGCTGTATGGAATAAAGAAGATGTTTGTTGGAAAAGTATTAAAATAAGAAATAAGAAAAAGCCAAAATTTTCTATTGAAGCTTATATCGTTGATTTTTGTCCAATTGGTCATTGTTTATGGAAGGATAAATATCTTGCAAGGAATGTTGATATTTATGGTGAAAAGGCATGGGTTGCATTAGGTGCTGATATAAATGATTCAAAATTAGATATTGAAATTGAATGGCCAGAAGGTGTTATTCCACATGATGCTATAAGTACAAGTTTTACAAGAATTAGTAAAACTATTATGTCAATATTTACTCCATTTATAATAACAATTTTTATATTCTGAGATTAAAATAATTATTACATAATATATATATTAATAAATAATATATTTTATACATTATATTATTTATATTATATCCAAAGTTATATTATTTTATATTATAATTTAATTTATTAAAAAATAGGAAAAACTATTTGTGATATATATTTATAATAATAATATTATAAAGAAATACAATATTATAAAAAAACAAAAACAAAATACAAAATAAAAAGATAAAATAGATTAAAATGAAATAAAATAAATTAAAATAAAATAAAAATAAAATAAAATAAAAATAAAATAAAATAAAATAAAATAAAATAAAATAAAATAAAATAAAATAAAATAAAATAAAATAAAATAAAATAAAATAAAATAAAATAAAATAAAATTAAATAAAATAAAATAAAATAAAATAAAATAAAATTAAATAAAATAAAATAAAATAAAATAAAATAAAATAAAATAAAATAAAATAAAATAAAATTGAATAAAATAAAATAAAATAAATAGTTACTTTATAAAATATAATAATAATAAAAAAAAAAAGATAAAATAAAAAATAAAAATAAATAAAAATGAAATATTATAAATAGTATAAAAAAATAGTATTTTTATTTTTTTTTTATTTTTTATTTTTTATTTTTTATTGTTATTTTTATTTTTATTTTCTTTTTGAAATAGTCATTTCTTTGATGTGTATAAATTAAAACAGCAGACAAACAATATACTTGAATAATAGATAAATAATTTTTTCAAATAAATTGAAATAAAAGAAAAAAAGAATATATAATATATATACTTTTATTATTTGTGTATGTAATTTAAAAATTTTAGATGATAGTTTTTAATAGTTTAGTAAGTAATTATTCAGATAGGAGTAATGGACTTGGGACAAAGAAAGTAAAATATTAAATGATAAATTAAACAATATTTCATCCTCTACTAAAGAAATTATGGAATTCTATTGGGACAGAGACATGAACAGTGATAAATCAATTAAAGCTAAAACTTATAAATTGTACAACTTTGAAGAATCAAGAAGTTACTTAAAGCTTAATCTAGAATTTCCTGAATATAGCAAAGGTTTTAGGTGGATACTTAGGGCAAGATGTGGATATAAAATTGATGCTAGAGTTGCTAAAACTGCTAAAATGATTAATAATTCTTGTACTAATTTTTGTTCATGTTGTTTCCATTGTGAGAGTTATCAGAGAATTGATCATTGGTTTATAAATTGTTTCTTATTTAAAAATCTTCGTATTGATCACTTCTCTGATCTAGATAGAAATTTTTTTTATTTTTTAGATAGTCTTTTTAATAGTTTAGTTAGGACCAGTAATAACCCTAGTGTAGATAATAGAATTAATAATATTGTTAAGGGTTATAAAAGTAGTAATAATAGTCCATACAAAAAGGAATGGGAATGTTTGTTTAAATGTCAGACTGAATCTGGTACTTATTCAAAATCACCATTCTTGTTGCGATCTGCGGCTCTATTGAATGATATCATGCCTGTCGTCTGTAAAAGACAACATATATTGTTCAATAAATTTAAAATCAACCTCTCCAGGAACGTCAATGCTGATAACACAGTAGGACAGCCTAGTAGGGTAAATGCCGATCCTATTTCCGACCCAAGTGGAATAGGATAGATTAATTTTACTTTAATTCTATATTTAGAATTAAGGGTTTGTATGGATTTATTGTTTTTAAATATTATTATACTATTTTTTTTTTTTTCCTCCAGTATTATTTATTATTATCTATAATATTTTACTGGTTTTTTTATTTTTTAGTATCATTTTTTTTCATTATGTGTTTTTTTATGATTCATGTATTTTAATATTTAAATTCAATAAAAGTGACGTACAAATTGTATGCCAAAAAAAAAAAAAAAAAAAAAAAAAAAAAAAAACAAAGATAGGAGTAAATATTCATACTAACTTGTTGAAATGTCGTAGGTTATATAATTTTCTTTTTGATTAGTGGTGCAATTTATGTAAAATATATATTTAAGCTCTTTTTTTCAGAAGTTTTGCTTTTAGTACATATAGATACAGAATTAAACAAAACTGCTTACTATTAATGATCAAATTTGGTCATAATTCATTAAATATTTTACTGTATTATCAAAAATGTCAATTCTGATAATACAGTAAAATAAGACAGTGGGTTAAGTATTTCCAATAATGTTCATAAATCTATGTAGATAAAGCTATTTTTATATTTAATAAAATTAAACATTATGTAAAAATAAAATAGTTTTTTATTTAATAGTTTACTATTTTATATAATTTTTTTTAATTAATAGAATTATAAATATTAATTTTATATGGTGTTTTATATATAATTCTTTTATATGTAAAGAATTTGGTGAAATATTTATTGTTACCATATAATTCAATTACATATATATAATAACTAATATATTTAACTACATTTTATTATTATATGTATAATAAATAATAAATTTTGTTACATTTTATTACATTATTATATTATTATATAAAAAAAAACTCTAAGTAAAAATTGAAACAATAATGATTATAACAACGAATTATTAAATATTTGATTTTATTATAATTTTTTTTTTCATTTTTGAAAAAATTAAAAAATGGACAATGTTTTATTATAGTTTATTTTTATAATAAAATTTAATTTAAATAATTTGATTATAAAATAAATACATAAAAAATAAATAAATAAATAAATAAATAAATAAATAAATAAATAAATAAATAAATAAATAAATAAATAAATAAATAAATAAATAAATAAATAAATAAATAAATAAATAAATAAATAAATAAATAAATAAAAAGTTTATTCTAAATAATATCAAAAAAATAATAACTTCCTATAAATATTAGAATCTGATTGTCCATAATACAAATTTTAATATAATATAAGATTATTATTAAGAATAATAAAAATTAAAGGAGAATATTTTTTATAATTAATAAATAAATAAATCAAAAAAATTTCAATAATAAATAAAAAAAAGAAAAAATTTATTATTAATTTTTTTTTCTTTTTTCTTTAAAAAAAAAAACTTAAAGTATGTAAAATCAAAAATTGAATATGATTTTTTTTTAAAATTGATTCTTTTTTATTTATTATTATTATTAAATAATATATGAAATATAAATTTTTATTATAAATTATATAACAAATATATAAATATAATTTATATTTATAGTTAAATACCTTTTTTTATTATTATATATATATTTTAAATATAAAATCATTTATTATTTTTTTTTTCAAATTTTATATTAATAAAAAAAACTTTTTAATAAAAAACATTATTAAATATAATAATAATAATATAATTCATAATATAAATTACTAAATATTTAAATATTATAATATAATAAAAATAAAATCTAACAATACAAATTTCAAATAATAATTATGAAACCATTAAATGTATAGTAATCAATAAATAATTATGAAATAATATTAAGTATATTAATAAGTAATAGTTTTGAAATGAAAAATGAATTCATTAAGTTTAAAAAAAGAGTGAATATATTAATGAAATGATATTTTATTTTCATTTTATTATTTTGTATAATATTTATGATATTGAAAAGAAAATAGAATTTAAAATTAAAAAAAAAATAAATAAAAAAATAAAAAAAATAAATCATTATACAAAATAATTAAAAATATAATTAAATTAAGTAAAAAAAAAAAAAACGAAAAAACAAAAAAACATATATATTTTATTTTTTTACATTACATTTATTTTATTTTATATTTTAATTATTATTATTCCTATAATTTTTATTATTATTAAGATTTTCATATTTAAATATTTTCTTTTAAAAAATTTAAGTTATTTAATATCAAAAACTAATAAAAATATATATTTAATTTTTATATTAATATCTATAATACATATCCTGTTCTAAAACATATAATACATATTAAATATAAAAATTTTTTGATACAATTCAATGAATAATAAATATTTGATTAATATTCATACCTTAATGAAATTTATACTTGATGTTTATAATTACTATCACCTACACTCTTTTATCCAATTTTAATTATAAATATATGGAATATAGAGATGACAGAAAAAGACGATAAGAATTATCGTAGTGATAGATCTTCACGAGAAAAATTTAAAAAAGAAAGAGATGATTATTCTACAAGAGGAGATGATCGTGATTATTATTCCTCCTCCAGAAGAAGAAGAAGAGAAAGAAGTCGGAGTTCAGGATTAAGTGATCATGAAGGTTATTATATTATTAGATTAAAGTAGAGAAAAAAAAGAAGACATCATTCAATGCTAATAATATTTTTATTATATATATATTTTAATACATTTAAATTATAATATAAATATATCTTGGTATAAAAATGTTTGTTTTTATTTAAATAGAACGTAGAAGTAAGAGAAGAAGATCTTCATCTCCAAGAGGTGGTGATCATTATATACCGAATTATAGTAGAGATGGATATGATCCTGCTCCAAGATATCAAGGTGATTAATATATAAATAAAATTTATATTTTTTTTGTATTTATTTTTGTAATATATATATCCATTATGCTTAATTTAGTTAAAATTATTATATGTTCTTTTAATTATATTATATAATAAATATAATTTTAATTCTGAGAATTGAAGAATTATATTTTATAGTTATTAGAGTTTTAACCTTTTTATGTATTTAATTTGGATAATTGTTTTTAATTAATGCATTTATTTAATGTTTAATGAAATTTTTTTATAGATTACATTATAAAAGAAATCCACATTTATATGATTTAAATATATTTTTTTAATTGTTTTTAATTAATACCTTCATTTAATGTTTAAAGAATTTTTTTTATTGATTATATTATAAAAGAAATCCACATTTATATAATTTAAATATAATTTTGAATTATTTTTAATAATTTTAATTATTTTTTACATATAAACTAAAAAATTAAATATTTCAATAATATATTCAATTTTCAACATTATTTTTATTTATAAGATATGAATTCAAATATGATGGGAATGATGTTTAATGGAAATTGGGGACCAAGTAGTTCACGGTATGTTCTTAATTATTGTAATATAGAATATATATTAATATATATATTTATATATTAATATTTATTAATATTTTTCAATAATGTGTAATATACTTTTTATGCAATTGAATTTTTTAATAGTAATATGCAAGATCCAAGTAAATTAGATACTCTTGTAACATTTAAATATTTTTCAGATTATTATCATCAAAAAGAAAAAAATATGGATGATGAAGAATTATCACGTAGATACACAATATATAAAGAAAACTTTACTCATAAACAATCACAAAACTTTTTTGAAGCTCATAAAAATGAAGAATGGTAATTTTTTTTAATTGTCCAATCTTATATAAATTATTAACATTGTTTATTATCATTGTTTTACTTTTAATTTATAATTATTAATTATTATTGTTATGGTATATAATAATTAATTAGGTTTAAAGATAAATATCATCCGGTAGAATCTTTAGTATATCGTGAAGAATTAATAAAAAGAAAACAAAAAATGTATGGAGAATTTATTGAAAAACTAAGACAAGGTGAATATGATAATGTTAACTTTGATGAAACGGAAAAGAAAGATAGTTCAGAGGAAGCCAATGCTGAAAAGAAAGATGAAAATGAAACTAATAATGATAATATGGATACAGATGCAGAAGATGAAGAAAAGAAGAATATAAATGAAGCAGAAGCTTCAAAATCAAATAGATTATTTATTAAGAGTATTCCACCAAATGTTAAAAGAAAGGAATTAATTGATGTAAATATATTTTATTTTATATATAGATATATATTTATAATAATTATATGAAATTTATATTTAAATATATATAATTATTAAAATTTTAATATATGTATTATTGTATTATCGTCGTATCACATTAAAAAAACTAATAATTAATAATTAATAATGAATGCTAAAATTCAAAATATTATATCTATATAAATTTATTTAATGATATTAATAATCAAACAGAGATGTTCAAAATTTGAAGGATTTGATTATCTTGCTATTAGTGATCCAAATCCACAAAAGAAATTCCATCGTTTAGGTTGGATTGTTTTCAAAGAAGGTACTAATATAAAAGAAGCATATGAACAATTTAATAATGCTAAGGTAATAAATTATATATGTTATTTATAATTTTAATATAAAAATTAATATTCTTTTAATCCATTTTAAAATAATAAATACTAATAAATTATTTTTTTTTTTTGTTAATGTTTTAATTTTTATATTATATTTTATTTTATTATTTTTCTTAATTTATAATATTATTGTAAATTATATATTATATATTATAAATCATGAATTGTCAATTATCAATTATCAATTATCAATCATTCAATATAATATTTAAGATTGATGATTTCGTATTTCATCTTGCTTATCATCAAACTCTTCCAGCCAGAAGCAAGACTGTTCCAGAAATTTTCTCAACAATGGATAGATTAAATCATGATTTAGAACAAGCTAAAAATTTATCTATTGCTTTAGATAAAGAAGTTGGCTTAGATAAATTTGATGAAAATGGTTGTGAAGTTTTACAAGAAAAAATTGATGAATTTAATAATAATGATGAATATGATGAAATAAAAAAGGTAATTATTTATAATTATAAAAAATTTAAATAAGTATTATATATTATTAAAATAATAATATAAGAACAAATGTAAAAATGTGAATGTAAAAGAATAATAATAATAATAATAATAATAATAATAATAATAAAAATTATTATATATTAATAATAGCAGTAATATTCTAATATTTTAATAAACATTTTTATAATTAATAAAATTATTCTAAACATATAATTATTATATATATTTTTATTATTTTTTTTTTATATTTTTTGTATATATTCAAAAGATAAAGAAAGCATTAGATTTATATATTGAATATCTTCATAGGGTTCATTTATTCTGTTATTATAATGCTAGTGAAGCTGAGAGTACAGAAGATTATGATCGTAAATGTCCAGTATTATACAGACAATCACCAAAGACTCCAGCAGCTGCAACAACCACTGAAAATGATGGTTCAGAAAAGGAGCCTGTAGAAACAAAAGATAAGATATGTGAAAGAATTGATAATAAGATTAACTTAAGAATGAATCGTCCAAAGAATAATGAAGATATAGAAAAGATTGGAGGAAGAAATGTTGATAATGAAATTGATAAATATGCAATAAGAAATGTTGTTAAAGATAATGAAAAAAGATATAGATGTAAACATTGTTCCAAATTATTTAAAGGGGAAGAATATGTTAAAAAACATATTAAAACAAAACATACTGATTTAATTGAACCTATAATAATGGAAGCCAATTACTTTAATAATTATGCTCAAGATATACAAAAGATTACTGGTGTCTTCCCAACTTCTATGAATCAAAGTATTATGGGGTTAAATATGGGTCTTAATGGTTCTATGAGAATGCCAATGCCACAAATGATGAATCAAAATATGCCATGGATGGTACCTACTATGGTACCTCCAATGGGTTTAGGTGTAAATATGATGCCAATGAAACGTAATGGCTATATGGGTAGTAGTTATTATCGTGGATCAACACGTGGTTTAGGTAAAAAACCATTATCTGCAATTAAAAAAGATGATAAAAAGTAAGTTTAATAGTATTATATATTGATTTTTTATTTTTTTATTTTATATATATATATATATTTTGTAGAATTATTATTTATTTATTATAGTTTAAACTATTATTTTTTATAGAAATTATAATTTATTTGTTATTAATATAATAATAATAATAATGAATGATATTATATAGAATAATGTTGATTATTAATTTATTAAAGAATAATATATAGTATTAATATAAAAGTTTTTTAAATTGTTTTAAGTTTATACCTTTTTTTTTTGTTTTTAAAAAAAGTTTCTTTTTTTTTTTATTATTGTTTTATTTTATTTTTTGTTTATTCTTATTATATTGTTGGTTTATTATTATGTATATATATATTTTATTTATTTGAAAAGAATTATTTATTAATTTGTTATATATAGTTGAAATTAAATTATTTTCTTTATAAAATTTTATATTAAAAAAAAAATTTATAATCATCATATTTTTAATATAAATATTTTTCTTTTCTTTTTCCTCTTATTATTTATAATATTTAAAAATTTATAATTAATATAAAATAAATATTAATGTATATATTTATTTGTATATATAGATACCCAAAAGATCCAAGAGAAATTCGAAGTTATGTTGATCTTGATGCTCCAGTAGAAGGAGATATTGAAATAAATTATGATTAGAAATAAAAGAAAAATTGAAATAATGATAAAGATATAACAAAAATCATAATTTAAAGACTATCTTCTTTATTGTTTAATATTTTTTGTGAATTCAGAAGTATATATTCTTTTTTTGTATTCTTTTCTTTTTCTTTTTTTTTTTTTTTTTACCTTTTTTTTTTTTTTTTTCATATTTTATTATATGTATTTTAATTATTAATTCAAAATATTTATCAATAATTTAAATAATTAATTATAGTAGTGATTATTATTTATTTTTTTATATTATTATATTTAAAAATATTAAAAATAAAATTATATTTTATAATAATAATAAAAAGAAAAGAAAAGAGAAAAAATATATATTTAACATAAACAAACAAAAGAACGAAGAGATTTCAAAATTAAATATATTTTTAATTTACCAATCAACCAAAAAATATAAATGAACAAAAAAAAAAAAAAAAGACAAAAAAAAAAAATTTTTTTTATTATAAACTATAATTATCCAAATTTTTATATACTATAAATTATATTTTTTAAACTGTAATATTTTTATTTATTTTGTATTTTTTTTTTTTTTTTTTTTTTAAAAAAATAGCATATTATTATTTTTCCTTCCTTACCAATATTTAAAAGTTATGATGATTGTTGACAAAGATAAATTCTAATTAATTTAATAATTATAATAAATATAAATATAAATATAAATATAAATATTAATATAAATATAAATAGCATTAACTATAGTAATATAATATAATATATAATATAATAATTGTTATTGATAAATCAATAATAATAATAATTTATTAATTATGTGTCATAAAAATATAAAAAAAAATAAAAAAGAAGACTTTTAAAAATGATAATTTATATTTAATAAAAAAATATAGAAAACTTTTTATTATAAATTTATTTAATTATTTTTTGTTAATTAATATTTATCTTTTTTTTAGCTTTATAAAGTAGAAAAAAGACAATATTTTTTATTAATAATACATAGTTTTTTAATATTAAAAAAAATTTTTTTTTTTTAATAATTTTAATATAAAAAATTAATAAATAATTGAGAATAATTAGTTAATATAATAAATGTATAAATATAAACAATATATTTGTAATATACGTAAATATAGTAAATATAATATATAATTGCAATTTAAATAAATGATTTTTCCTATTTTTGTTATTATATATTTATATTTATATAGATTCATAATATATATTAAAGTTTTATTAATTTTATTTATTAATAAATCATTTTATAAATGTAAAATTTTTTTTTCTTTTTAATATATGTATAAATATATCGACTAATATATATAAATGTATTTAACCATTATTTAATATATATTAATTTTTAATTACCAGATTTTGATGTAGAATGATCTTGTATAAGTATGAAAAATCGACTTAACCTTTTTTTTATTATATTTAAGGAATTAATAAATATAAAATAGGAATAAAAAAGAATTATAAAAGAAAATATAACAAAGACAAATAACATATAGTATATACTAATAATTCTAAACAATATATATATTACATAATTATTACAATAAAAGGACAAACAAAAATAAATAAACAAAAAAAAATAAAAAATAAATTTATAAATGAACTAATAAATAAATAAATAAATAAATAAATAAATAATAAATAAATATAAGTAATAATATAATTAATAATAAATAATAGAAAGAAAATAAAAAACATATTTATTATATTCAATTATAATATACTTTCAATTTATAATATAATATATAATATAACAAATTCCAAAAAACGATTATTTGATTTGATTTTTACGATTATGATTTTTTAATTAATAATTAATTTTATTTGATATTATAGCTTTTCCTTAACCTTATTTAAAATAAGGTTAAGGAAAAATAAGGTTATATATTATATATATTAATATATTATTTTATTTATATTTAATATATTTATTAGTATATTAACAGGTTAATATATATTATAATTTATTTGGTAATATATTATTCAATATTTTATTTATTACATGCTTATCAAAATTTTTTTAGTAAGCTTAACAATATAGTTTTAGTTTTAACATTATAAAAAAAATTATAAAAAGTTATATATAATATTTTTTGTGTTAAAAATTTAATTTGTATTAAATTTATTTTTAAATAGGAATATATTATAATATATTCACTTATATATTAATTTATAATTAATATAATACATAAAAAATAATGTAACAAATATTGTTTTTTTGTTTCTTTTCCAAATTACCAGTTAGAATTTTATAATTAATAATTAATATTTTTTTAATTATTAATATTATTTTATTATAATAATTTTTTTATAATACATCATATAGGATAATTTATTTATATTAAAATTCAAAATGTTTTAGTAAATAAATAAATAAATAAATGAATAAATAAATAAATAAATAGTTAAATAATATATATTATATATTCAATTATATTATATAATATATAATATATAATAAATAAATAAATAATAATAAATATTTAATTGTAAATACATATATACATATATAATAATTAAATATTAATCATTTTATTTTTATTCTATTATTAATTAGTTTCTTCCTTTCCAAAAAAAAAATTTTTTTTTCTTTATTTATTTTTATTTTTAGATTATATAAAATAAATGTTTAATTAAATGGGATGATTTTTTATAATAAATAAAATAATTTATTATAAAAATATTTAAGAATGTTCTTACAGAATAATAATAAATAATTATATATTTTATTTTATTGAATTATATCAAAAATACTTATATTATTTTTGTTTCCTTTTTTTTTGGATTTAAATTAAAAGTTTAGTAGACTTGACCAAAATAAGAATAAATTAATTTATTTATTTATCTTTTAATAGATAGTATTATTTTAAAAGTCTATCAATTATCATTATTTACTTTTTTAAAAAAATGAATTCTAATATAAGTAGACTAGATTCATATGATATAGAATTTAATAAATTTAAACAAATAAGTAAAGATATATCAGAAAATCTATTAAATACCAAAAAAGAAAAAGTTTCTGTACTTTTTAATACTTCTTTATTAAATAATTTAAGAAATGAAAATTCTTTTGATTCTTTAGCTGATCTATCCATATCAAATTCAATATTAAAAGGTTTACCAAAACAAGATTCTATTCAAAAAGATAATTCTAATAACAATAACAATAATAATAATAATAATAGTAATAGTAATAATAATAATAATAATAATAATAATAATAATAATAATAATAATAATAATAATAATAATAATAATAATAATAATAGAAATAGTGAAAATTTAGATTTAAAAAATAATTATTCACCTTCAAATATTAATGGGAGATTTAGAAGACTTTTTAAAGGTAAAAGTTTAAGTGATAATAATAATAATAATCGCCCTATATTTGAAAATCCTTTTAGTCAAAACGAAATTGAAGATAATAATAAATTTTGTGAAGTAGAAAATCCCATGGAGTATATACCATATGATGATGAATCTGATTCACATACTGTCATTTTAGATAGAGATGAACAAGTATTGGAAGATAATAATAGTAGTAATTATATACGGGATAATTATAATGAAGAATATAATAAAATGAGTTCTTTTCAAAGTAATAATAATTCTGAATATTTAAAGCATTCAGCTAATTTAAAGAGCAATATTAATAATGAATATCCTACAGAATTCCGTCCTGGTAATTATGAAGACTTTATTTATTCTGAAAGAAAAAATAGAAATTATAATGAAGAGAATGAAAATGTACCTCAATTTGTTGAAAATAGAAATAGTTTAAAATCTATTCAAAATCAATATAAAAGACAACTGAATGAAAATGAAACAGTTCCAGATTATAGTCTTTCACCACCAAATAACTTTAGAGAACAAAGGCGTAATAATAATAGGAGTTATAATGATAATAATAACAACTATAATAATAATAACAATAATAATAGTAGCAACTATAATTCCAATAATATAAATAATTATAATAGAAACAATAACTATAACCAGAGCGATAATAATACTAATTATAATAACTACAATAATAATTATAATAATAATTACAATAACAATAATAATAATGATAATTATAATAAATTTAACAATAACTATAACTCTGATAACTATAATCGTGATAATAATAATAGTAATAATAATAACAATAATAATAACGATAATGACAATAACAATAATTATAACTATAAATATCAAAACAATAATAACTATGATAATAAAAATAATAATAATTCTATGTATTCCAATAATAAGTATCCAATAGATGACAATGATAAAGGTTATGATAATTCATCTACTCTCGATTTATCTGAATCTGAATATATAAGATATAATAAAAAAAATAATGTACAAAGATGTCCATCATATCAAACAAAATTTATATTTCAAAAGAAAAATTCCAGAGAATATCAAATAGTAAACGACAATAATAATAATAATAATAATAATAATAATAATAATAATAATAATAATAATAATAATTATAATAATAATAATTATAATAATAATTATAATTATGATAATAGTTATGATAATCGTAGCAATAACAATAACAATTATCGTAACATTAATAACATTAATAACATTAATAATAATAATAATAACCGTAATAATGGAAGTAATAGTCAAAATGATAAAGGTAATTATAATAATAATAATAGATCCTTAAATGAAAAAAATTGGTATCCTATAAATTATAGTCAACATTCTCGTTATGTTAATGATGATTCCTATATTGATGATGAAGATTATGATGAATATAATAGTAATTTACATAATCATGGTAATAATCTTATTAATAATTATATTAGTAATAGTAATAATAATAATAATAATAGTAGTAAAAATGATTTTAATAAAAATATTTATTGTTTTTATAATACTAATAATAATAATAATAACGATAATATATTTTATCAAAATAAATGTTATGATAATATAAATAATAAAAAAGGCAATAATAACAATAGAAACCGTACAGAAACTCAAAATAAGGATAGTAATATAGTAAAATTACCATCTATTATAGATCTTGAACAACAATTATCGATGTATCAAATTATTAATAAAGTTAATAAAGAATATAATAAGGATGATGATTATTATAGTAGTAATAAATTAATAGACGAAAATAATAATGATGCCTTTTCAATGAAAAGAAATTATCAAATGAATGACTCAATAAAAAATAATAGTACTTTAACAATAACAAATTCTTTCAATGATAAAATTAATACAATGTCGATTTCAAATAATAATCATAATTCTAATTCGTCAGTAGATTCAATAAATAATGATAGTAAAAATGAAAATGAACAAATTTCCAAATTGCCATCTTTAACAAAAACATTATCTATGACATCTGTATCTCTTATAAATAAATATAATTTAACACCTGTAATAAATGAAAAAGGTTTAGATGAAAGTAAAAAAGGTATTAATTGCCTAAAACAAATGATAAAAGAGATTTCTCAAAAAACAACAAAAAAAACTATTGCTACTATTGACTTAATTAATACTGAAAGTGGAGAAATAATAAAAGATAATTCACCTTCTGTTATGAGAGTTTCATCTCTCTTAAATGAGAATACAAATGATATCATAGGTGATAATTTAAATGATAAAGGAAATACTGGACCAGGACGTAAAAGAAAAAGAAGAAAAACAACTAAAACTACTACTGTTAAAAAAATTAAAGGTAATATAACAGAAATTATACATGAAGAAGGTAATATATATAATATATATTTTATTATTATTTATTATTTTTTTTATCATATTTTTTTTATATATTATTATTATTATAGTGTTATTAATTATTTTTATAATTATTATATAAATTTTATAAAATTTTAAAATTACAAATTAAAAATATTTATTTAATTTTATTATATTTTATTTTTTTAATTTAACTTTAAATTAATATATAATTTTCATAATTTTAATTAATAATATTAAAAAAAAAATTATTGTTTTTATAATTTTTAACCAATAATATTCAATTACATTATACATTACGTATCACATAAATTATTGAAACAAATAAAATATATATATAAATTTTTTTGGGTATAAATCAACAATCTATTTAATAATAATAATAATAATAATAATTATAATTTTTACCCCTTTTTTTTTTATTCAAATCTTTCAAAAATAGATCAACAGAATAATTCAAATGAGCAAAATTATTCATATAATAGTTATTCATATCAATCTCAACTACCACCCCAACAATCATCGAGCAATTCTTACTACTTAAATCAAACACAAGATACCCATGCATTTAAAATAAATAATGCATCATATAATACCTATAATAATACTAATAGTATAAATTCATTAGAATCTTATAACTATAAAAATAATAATAATAATGGAACATCATATATATATAATAACAATAACAATAATAATGATAATAGCAACAATAACAACAGCAATAATAATAATAATAATAACAATAATAATATTAATAATATTAATATTAATAATAATAATATTAATAATAATATGAATCAAGGTACAATATCTAATGATCAAAATAGATTAGATTTTAGACAAGTAGTTTTAGGTAATGAATATAAAAGTACTAATTCTAATTCTAATTCTAATAATTCTGTTAACAACAATAACGATAATAATAATGTGAGTAATGTGAGTACGACTATTAATACTAAAGGTAAAGAAGAAAATGAAGATGATGAAAGTTTCTATCGTAAAGATCACGTTAAAGTTGTTATTATTGAAACAAAAAATAAACAGTGTAAAAAGAAATTTTATGTATGTGATTTCCCTGGATGTGGTCGTGAATTTTCTAGAAGGTTTAATTTAAAGATGCACCAAGCTATTCATAATCCAAAAAGAGAAAGACCATTTATATGTGATAAATGCGGTAAATCATTTTGTCGTATATATGAATTAAGAAGACATGAAGTTGTACATTCTAAAGAAAGAAAATTTGTGTGTGAACATTGTCATCAAAAATTTTCAAGAAAAGATCCATTATTGTAAGTTTTATTATTATTATTATTATTATTATTATTATTATTATTATTATTATTATTATTATTATTATTATTATTATTATTATTATTATTATTATTATTATTATTATTATTATTATTATTATTATTATTATTATTATTATTATTATTATTATTATTATTATTATTATTATTATTATTATTATTATTATTATTATTATTATTATTATTATTATTATTATTATTATTATTATTATTA
>MCFG01000103.1:50000-140000 GCA_002104895.1 Anaeromyces robustus | reverse complement strand
AATATATATTATATATTAATAATGAGAATAATTAACAATAAAAAATTTTTTTTAATTATTTATTTATTTATTTATATTATTTTTTTTAGATTTTTTATGATATTATATATTTAATTATTTATTCACTTTTATTTATTTTTTATTTGTTTTTCAATTAATATCATTAATTTATTTTTTTTTATATATATTCTTAAGAAGATATGTTTATTTTAAAATATTAAAATCAATTATACTCATAATATATGCTATTCTCTATTATTTAAAATAAGAATTAAAAGTAAATATTATATTTTAAGTGAAATAATCAAAAATTTCAAGTCATTTTTTATGACTTATCATGTGAATATCACGTTTTAAATATATTTAAACTTTGTATAAAAAAAAAGTTTAAACATAATTATTTGATTTTCCTAGATATGGATAAATTGTTAATAATGTTCAAAAATATTTATAATAAAAAAGTATATATAATATGTCATTTAATAAATCTTAATTTTCATTCATTCTATTATAATATAAAAAAAAATTTTTTTAAATAGAATGAAAAATAAGATTTATTTAAAGTAAATAAGATTAAATAAGATTTATTAAAAGTAAAAATAAATATTATTTTTACTTTAAATTCTGGTATTAAACTATAACATTATGAGTTTAAATTGCTATTATCCATTAAAAAGAACCAAATTAACCTTTGTTTTATTTATTTAAGAATAATATTATAAAAAAAATGGAAAAATATATATATATAATATTTATTTTTATTGATTATATGGTTATTTAAAAAAGTTAATAATTTGAATGATTTTTATTAAAAATTTTTTATACAAAATAAAACTTTAATATTCTAATATTCTAATTATCCATTAGTTGTTTTAAAGGAAAATTATTTTTTCTATTAAAAAAAAAAGATGTTCGTTAAAATGTCAAACTTTTTTATATGTAAATATTTATTAGTTTTATTATATTCTACTTGATAATCGTATTTGTAATAATAATAATTTATTATTAATAACATTAATAATATATATATTAATAATAATTTATTATTAATAACATTAATAATATATATATTAATAATAATTTATTATTAATAACATTAATAATATATAATGTATCTATTAATAATTCTTTTTATAGTCATTTATATATATGAATAAAAAAAAATTTTAAGTTATTAAAAATGAATAATAATATTATTTAATTATATTGTTTTATTATAAAAGTAAATATATATATAATAAAATAATATGTATTAATACATATTATTTTGATAAATATACAATAAGAAAATTTTAGTTTATAATTTTATAATATAAACTAAACATATATAGTAAAATAATAATAATAATAATAATAATAATAATAATAATATATATATATATATTTATATATATAAATTTCATTTTTTTTAAAGATAGAATAAAAACCATTCTTTTTATATGATTATATTGTTTAAAACATAAAAAAAAATTTTTTATACTCATAGAAAACATAGATTTTTCTGTAGGCTTTTATTAAGAAAAAATATATTTGATATATTAAACAATAGTTAAGAATGTGATATAACCTTTAAATTTCTAATAAATCATATATGAATTATTATTATAGTTAATATCTGTTGATCTCATTTGTTTGCCTTATATTTATACTAATTATTTTCAATCCTTTTCCATGATTTCCTTCATATAAATTCACCTTTGCAAGTTATAATAATTTTTTTTTTCTTTTGGAATATTAATGTATCTTTTTTTTTATCTCAATTTTCCAAGTTATAATAAAAAAAATTTTTTTTTTCTTTCTGGAATATAAATGTATACTTTTTTTCTATTTCAATTAAGTCCATTGTATTTACAAAAAGCTCTTATTACACAAAATTCCTGGATGGCCTCGTTGTTTACTACATTTATATTCTATACAGAAATAATCATGGTATTATCTTTACCTTTATCTTCTTTTGTACGTTCTGAAAATAATTTTTCACAATCTTTACACATATCATAATATGGAACTATATAAGTTGGAGTTATTTCCCTAGAATTTTTCATTTATAAATATCGTATTATATATTCTGTATGTATATAATGACTAAAATCTGATAAGATACTTCTTCTATATAATCTTCAATACTTTTTATTTATTTTATAAATAATTCTTCATCTTCTTTACTAAAATTCCTATGTACTTTCCAAATTTCTTCAAAAATTCTTTTATTAATGATTTTTCTTTATTATATGATATTAATAATCCCTTTACACTAAAATATAGATTTTTTTTGTATTTATCTTTAATAATCTACTTAATGATTTTAAATATTCTGCTACTCATTCTAAATATTCATGAAATCTACGTGGATATAATTGTTGATATTTCAATATTGTTTAATTTATATAATAATTAATTTGTTCTTTTGTTTCTTCTTAAGAATTTTTAATAAAATACCATGTTAATACATCATTCAAATTTGAAAATCTTTCAGATATTGTTTCGGTTGCTTTAATATCTTCAATTTTTTATCCTAATATTTCACATAATTGTTTTATATGATATCTTTTACTTTTTATATATAAATAATCAATATCTTGAGATACGAGTAAATAACCATTTAAATAAACATTACTATCCCAAAATAAAATACTTCTTTCTTGTTTTTTACTTTTTTTTTTTCCTTTTTTTTCAAAAACATCAAAAACTTCTTTAATAAATTTACTTTTTCATTCATTTAAAATAATTTCTAAAGATTTTGAATTATCATCTAATATTTCTTGAACTTTTCCAAACATTATAGTAAAACTTGTATTCATTGAATTATTCTTGAAAGATCTAATATTTCTTGAACTTTTCCAAACATTATAGTAATACTTGTATTCATTGGATTATTCTTGAAAGATTAAAAAACTTTATTTAATTGACAAACTTTATCGGAAGTAACATGTATTTTTTTGTGCTTTTTTTTTTTGTTGTTTATTATTCCAATGAAGTCTTTGTCCAAAAGACATTTCTTTTGGTCGATTCATATAATCAATTATTAATTATACACATTTCATTGCTCTTTTAGATTTTTCTTCAGCTCTACGATATTCCTTTTCAAATATCCTTCTATTTTCTTCTGAATTTTCTTCTTTCGTTTGAAGAAACTTTCTTTTATGATTATTATTGGAATTTTCTTATTTATTAGTGGACACTTTATTTAAAACGTTTATTTTATGCACATGTAAATTTCTTTATTTCCTTTTTTTTTATTTTATAATATATTATCATGATATATAATTCTACAATTTAAAATATCATAATAATATAATTATATTTCCTTTTTTTTTATTTTATAATATATTATCATGATATATAATTCTACAATTTAAAATATCATAATAATATAATTATATTTCCTTTTTTTTTATTTTATAATATATTATCATGATATATAATTCTACAATTTAAAATATCATAATAATATAATTATATTTCCTTTTTTTTTATTTTATAATATATTATCATGATATATAATTCTACAATTTAAAATATCATAATAATATAATTATATCTATTTAAATTATTTTATAGTAGTTTTGAATCTATAAATATAATTAACTAATGAACCAAAAAGAATATTATTTTTAAATATTCTTGAAATTGTCATATTATATAATTTATTTTTTTAATTTATGTAAACTATGATTTTACCAATTAAATATTAATTCTAGGTCTAATATAAATAAAAATAAAACTTCCATATATATATAAGCTTTTAATTTTATTTTATTTTTTTTTTTTTTGTGTTTATTCTTTCTCATCACTAAAGAGGCAATAGTATTATTAAATTATATTGTTATATATATTAATAAATATAATATATTAATGAAATAGTATTAATTTTATAAATAAATAAATAAATAAATAAATAAATAAATAAATAAATAAATAAATAAATAAATAAATAAATAAATAATATAACATAACATAATCTCTTAATTAGATTATATTATGTTATAATATTGAAATATAATAATTATTATTGAAATGTTTATTATTTACTATTTATTATTGGTTATTTACTTTATATTTAAATTTTTAAAATAATAAAGTTTGAAATGTTATATTTTTATTTTATTTTTAAAATTTTTGATTAAATAACATAACCTTTTTATTACTTATATATAAACAGAAAAATAATAATATTATATAATATACTATTGCTTCTACTACTAACAATAGTATTATAGTAGTAAATATGGTTTAATAATAATAATAACTAAATATATAAATAAAAATTGAATAATTAAATAAAAAATTTATTGTGACAATAATAAAATAATTTTTTTTTAGTATATTCTTAATTACTATGAAAATATACGATAATAAAATTTACCAAAAACATTTTAAATTTTTTTTCCTTTTATATATTAAATATACTTTACCCATTTTATAATCTATAAAAAATATAAATATAAAAATGACAGGTATTTTTTTTTATATATATTTAAAAAAAAATAGAAATAGAAATATTATATATTATAAAGAACATTTAAATTAATTATTGAAGAAAATACTATTTAAAATTTTTTTATATAATATTATATTATTTGAATATGATATATAAAAAAAAGAACTATGATAAATTAATTTCAAATTAATATTTATAAATTAATCGATTATTGAATATTGTTTATTATACATATATATATTATTTATTGTGAATGATTTATCTTTTTTTATAATTAAAAAAAAATATAATGAAGATTTGCTTGATGACTTTAAGGAACAAATCGAAGATATTTTTGAGGAAGTTAGAAATGGTTTATTATCAGAATTACCAAAAATAACAAGTGGAACAGAAAGAATTGAAGTAATTTGTTAAATATCTAGATTTTTGATTTTATTTTTTTTTTTATTTACTCTTTCTTTTTATATTGCTTAATTAAAAGATTATTTTAATAATTTTTTAATTGAATTATAAAAGGATATAGTGAATTAAGTATATTATAACTAATAAATGAGAAATTAAAATAAAATAATACAATGATTATAATTATTATTTTATCTACAACTTATATAAATGAAATAAATAGTATTTATCGATATAATAAGAAAAAATTCTTCAGATTATTAAGAAATGAATAAAAAAGTTATTAGATATAATAAAAATTAATGATAAAAAAATTTTGGATCTATAATATTAATAAGATTAACAATAGTTGAGTCATTAATATATGTGCTTAGGGAATTAAATATAATAATTTTAAAATAATAAGTGAAAGGGAATAAAACATAATAATTTTAAAATAATGAGTGAAAGGGAATAAAATATAATAATTTTAAAATAATGAGTGAAACCATTTAAATAACATTTGACAAAGAATAAATATGTACCAATATCAAATAAACATGAAATCAAATAAAAATTGAATAATAATAATATGCTATCTTCATGACACTTCATCAATTTTTACAATAACTAAATAAAAAATCTAAAAATGTATTTGAAAATATAGATTATTTATAATTAAAAAATATATAAATGTATAACTAATATAAATTGATAACTATTAAATTCGAATGATTTATTAATTAATAACAAATGAATATATAAATACAAATAAAAATTTTATATTTAAATGTTCATTATAAAAAAAGAAAGAAAAAAATTATATTCGAAAAATACCAGAAAAGAGTAAAAAAAAAAAAAAAAAAAAAAAAAAATACATAATATTAATGATTATTATATAGAAAGGTTTAAAAGATAATATCAATATTATAAAAAAAATATGGATATTCTATTTAATGCTTGAATAATATTATTTATTATTTTATTAATCATTTTTATTTGAAATAAATGGTTACTATTTTTATTATTATTAACTATTATTATTAATTAATTATTATTATTATTATTATTATTATTATTATTATTATTATTATTATTATCAATTATTATCTATCTCTTCTTATATATATATAATTAGAGATGTAGATATTTCAAGCAGAGACTTCAACGAGTTGGCGTAATTCGTAGAAGTATGTTACATGAAATTAATGATTTATCATCAAAACTTGAAGCTTCAAAATGGCAACAAGTATAATGAATATATTATAATCTTAAAATAATAATAACAATTATTATTACCATAATCATCTGTTGTTAACAATAATCTTTTTTTTTTTTTTAAAAAAATAATTTTTTTAAAACTAATATATAAATAAAAAATTAGATCATTGATAATTTTGAAGTGCAGCAAACATCATTACAACAACAACTTTTAGATGCTGAAGCAGAAACACCAACTATATCAAAAAATAGTAACTAAATCATAATTCTTTTTTTATTTAAAAATAAAAAATTAAAAAATATAATAGTTTTTTTTTTTTTTTTTTATAAAAAAAAATTATTGAACTTTTTTTTTGTTTTTTTTTTTTCATTGAATTATAGCTGTTATTACATCAAAAGATATGACAACTGCTGCAAAAAATATTCAACAAGAATCAAAAGAATCTGCTGCTAGAACAAAACAAGTAGTTGATAATATAATTATGGTATGTACATATATATATAAATTAAACAATAATTAATAGTTTTATTATTATTAATTATTGATATTAATATTGGGGTATTAATAATTATTTTTACATACTATATTTTAATACTACATAAATTTATTAATTAATATATATAATATATATTCATATATTCATATATTAAACAACAACAATAAATAAATAAATAAATAAATAAATAAATAAATAAATAAATAAATAAATTGAAATAAAATAAAAGATTGGAACTGAGGTAGGGATTGATTTACAAATGCAAACTGAACAATTAACAAATATAGAAGGAAATGCTGAATTAATAGAAAGTAACTTAAAAAGAGCTGACGTTCAATTACGTATTATTTTGAGGTAATTATTTAGTACATATCAAAATAATAAAATAATAAAAAAAAAATAATTTCTTTAATAATTATATATTATTTAAAAACAAAGTGTACAAAATATCTATATAGTCAACTATATATCATTTATTAAATAATTAAAATGTTAAAAGAATAAAACATATATTTCAATAATAAGATAAAAGTATTAAACTTTTAATTAATCAACTAATACATCAATTATTTAAAAATTTAATTATTAAAAAAATATATTAAAATATTTCAAAATAATAAATGTTTTAAACGATAAAATAATCATCTTCATTATTTAATTATTAAAAATATATATATATAACACATGTCAACAATTTAAGATAGAGGCATTAAATTTCTAATTAATCAACTAATACATCAATTATTCAAAAATTTAATTATTAAATATATAAAATATTTCAAAATAATAAATGTTTTCAACAATAAAACAATTAACTTCATTATTTAATTATTTAAAAATATATATATTATTTTTTTTTTCTTTTTTTTTTTTTTTTTTTTTAAATAAACTAATAATATTTTTTTCATTTTCATTTCTAAATATATATTTAACTTTAGAAATTTACAAAAAGATAAACTATTCCTTTCATTATTTTTTCTTATGATTGTTGCTATTATTTCTGCAGTTATTGTAATATTTGTGCTTTCTAAAACAAATGATAAAAGTTTCTTGAAAGAGGGTGAATCAATTATTTAAAAATTAAACTTTTCATTTCTTTTTTAAAAAATATTAGAATATTTTCCTCGTTTCATTATACTTTTTATAATTATTTCTCCTTTTTCCTTTTTTAATTAAATGTATAAATCCTTATCAAATTTTAAATAAATTTTAAAATAAAAAAAAAATCATTTCATATTTTCACACAATTAATTATTTTTGTTTCGATTATGTTTTTGTATTTTATTGATTTGATTATTTTTCTATTAAAATTTAATTTATTTAAATAATCTAATCGAAAAGACCTATTGTAATTATATAAATTATTTAAAAAAGTTAATAAAAAATATTTTTTAAAAATTTTTCAAAAATAAAGATTATATTTTATTATTTATGTTCGTATAGACTTACCGAAACCCATGTCACTGTCGGATTCTTCTTCTTCTTCTTCTTCTTGTTTAGCTTCTTCAGCTGGGGCTTCAGCACCACCAGCAGCAGCTGGAGCGGCGGCACCAGCGGCTGGAGCAGCTATTGTTTTTAATAGTTCAATAATATTATTATATTATATATTTTTAATATTATTTATAATAAAATCAATTATTTATATAGAAAAAAAATTAAAAGATCCTTTTTTGTCACTTACCAACAGAGAGCTTTTCAATGAAACCAGCAACATCAGCACCGTTTAAGGCCTTGGCGAAGACATTGGAGTAAACATCGTTAACTTCGACATTGGCAGCCTTAAGAAGGTTGGAGAGGTTTTGAGCCTATTTATATTTATATAAAATTTATTTTATATATTAATTATTTATTCTCAAATTGATTACTTTCTTGTATAAGAAATTTCTGTTTCTTTAATTATTGATTATTTAAAATATTGAATATATTTATTGTTTGATAACATATTCTGTATATTAATAACATCAAAAATTAACACATTTTTATACATATATTGAAATATTTAATTAAGAATTTTGAATATTTTCATTTTTACTGAATTATTTATTTACTGATGATCCGATTAATAATTATATATCCAATTTTATTAAATTTATATTTTTTAAATGAATAATTATAAAAAAAACTTAGATTTAAAATAATTAAATTAAACATACAGTAATTTCGACGTCAGAGTCTTGGCAAATTAAAGCAGCGTAAACAAGAGCAGTTTCTTGAGTGGACATGTTAATCTAATATTTGATTATATTATGCAAGAGGGAACAAAAATTTTTCGTAATAATAATTAGTTTTTAATTTTTTGAAAAAAAAAAAACAAACTAGTGCAAGAATGAATAATAACCAATCATTTCAAAAAATTGGCCAATCATATTACAGTTTATTTATATAGTATCATATATTAAATATTACAGTATATTTGTTATTAAATAATGTATTTAAATGTATTTGTTTTTTTTATATATATAAATTTTTTTTATACAGTTAATAATAAATATATAAATAAATAAAAAATAAATAATTTAAGTATAATTAATTACAAAAATAAATAAATATATAAATAAATAATAAAAATTTTTTAATATTAAATGATAGTTATTTTAATTATTTTTTAATTTTAACAATGGAAAATTTTTTATAATTAACTATTTAGTACTTAAAGTATAATAGAAAGTATAATTAATTAATAACAAACTATTTAATAATTTAATAATTGAATATTTTATATAAATTTTTTCATATAATGTAATACTATGTATTATTATACTAATATTTATTGTAGATATTTAAATACTCTATTTATATAATTATATATACTAATTATAATAATTTTTGAAATATATATTTTATATGATATAATAAATCATTCATATATTTTATTGTTAAATAATCCTATAACTTTTTTTAAAATTTGTATTATTTTAATCAGTTTAAAACATATATTTTATAATTTTACTCTTATTGTTTTATTATTATAATATATATAATTATTATTTTAAAAAATATATTCATTGATATAAAAAGGATAAAATAATTAAGAAAAAAATTTATATGAGAAAAATATATTTGAAAAATTTGGTAGGAAAATAAATATTTATAATAAATTTTAAGATATTTAAATCAATATAAAATAATTTATTTATTTTATATACTTGAACTGTTATATCATCGATTTTTGAAATTAGACTAATTCGGGGAAATATGCTGTATTTACTGCATGGAGTGTGTTGCTTTCAGCAGCAATTATTATTATTTTAGAAGGCGTATTGGTATCTAGAACTTTAAAAGATAAATGCTATTATAATGAATCAATGGATTCAGAATATGCAAAAAATGTGGCACCAATACCTTTATATTTATTTATATTCATTACATCACAATTATTTCACATATATATATCATATGATGCAGTAAATATATAATTATAAATTTAATTATAAATTTATTTATATTTAATAAGTAACATATATATATAAATAAAACTATATAAGCTATATCATAATAATAATATAGAAATTATTGGGTCATCAATTAATTATATTTGTATTTGCTGTTATACATTCATTCAAGCATTTCAATTATACAAATATTTAACAGACAGTTGTTATAACAGAATTAAAATTTTTTGTTTTATTATACCAGTTTTTAGTATTATTTATTCTCTATTTCATATTTTTTTAACATATAAATTATACATTGAATTTGGATGGTCAATTTACAAATCTATCGGGGCAGATCCAAAATTAAGAAGTAATTCTATTACTTTTATAAACACAATAAATAAAATTTTTTTTTATATTTGGAAAATTTTCTCTAATAAATTCGTACTACTTAATATTTATTATATATATATATATATAAGAAATATTTAGAATTTATGAAATTTTTATTACTTTGATAAAATATGATTTTTTCTTTTTCGTTTCTTATTCAGTACAAATGATATTTTTAATTTTGAGAAATTCTGATCCTGAAAAATGGATTACTGTCGGGTTAATTTTTTTTTCTCTAATTTTATTATATATATCTATTACATATGTAAGATTTCAATTATATATATTTTAATAAAATTAATATTATAGTTTTAAAAAATATTTAATAAGTATATAATTTTTAATTAAAATAATTTTTATTTCTAAAATTTATATGATTAATAATGCAAATAACATATAAATAAATTTTATATCTATAAAAGGTAAAAGAGGAACCTAAAAATTTAACATATTTTTTATTAATATGTTTTGTATTAGAAATTTTTTACTTTTCATTTAAATTAATAAGAATGTACACAGTTAAGAAAGAAAATTATGCAGGATCTCTTATATATATGACATTTTTTAGTAAGCATTTTAAGTTTTATTATATAATTCTGAAAATTAATATAGTAATATTTGCTTATATATATATATATATTAGCTGTCATATGTCTAATACTGGGAGTATTGACTATGTTGAATTTAATTTTATGTTACCTTAATTATGGACATGGATTAAAAGATCATAGTATGATGATTATTAATATATGTAAATTAAAATTATATTAATAATGAAATTATATATAAATATATATATGTATTTTTATTTTATTGTAGTTAAATTAAATAATAGTCTTAAAAGCTTTAGTAGTAGTAGCACTAAATCTAGAAGCAATAGTATATATTCAGATATAGAACTCAATATGAAAATTCATTTAAAATCAGATAGTGTTCGTCCTTCCATTAGATATGACGTAATAAATATAGACAATATTAACCAGAAACTTAAACTAGAACCATTAACAGAACCTAATGAAAAGAAAAAAGAATCATTGATACAGCATGAAAACACAATGGATCAAATTCAAAAAAGCAATAAATTAATAATGGAAAAAAATGTTCATCAAAATGATAATGGTAATAATGATAGAGGTGCAACTCAAATTAATATTGATGATTCTGAAAAAACATTTGGAAAAGAAATTAAAGAACGATATATAGATCAATCATTAAATATTAATCAATTATCTGAATATAATGTTAAAATTAATGAGAATGTAATTGATATATCTGAATATAATCTTAAAAATAATAATTCAGACTATAATGAAAAATTAAATAGTAATAATGAAGATGAAAAAAATAAAAAGAAAATAAATATTAATAGAAATACTCTAGATGGATTTGAAAATGGTAGTAATTTCAATACTTTAAATTTTTCATTATATAACACTTTAAATTATAGAGAATCAAGAATTAATGATACTGACAATGAATATTGTATTGTAAGAAGTGACAGTAATTTAAATATTGATGAATCACTTAATAGTTCAAAAAGTAATATTAATAGTCAAAAAGACGATTTAAAAATGAACTAATTATTGGATATAATTTAAAATTAAGTAAACAATAATATTATTATTAATAAATAAAATATAAAAAAGAACTGTATAAATTAATATTAATGGTGTAATTATTTCATTATAAATAATAAATTTTCATCTAATTAGTATAATAATAAACTAATAATAATACTATGTATATATACATAAATACATATTTAATTTTATTTATAAATTTTATATTGAAAATTTTTAGAAAGTTCTTGAAATTTGTTTCAAAAGAATATTGCTGGTTTTATGATACAATATTTTTAAACTTATTTAAAGTTAATTAATCTTTCTCTTCTTATTAAATAAAAATATATATAAAATTATGATTCATAATGAATTTTCTTTCTCGATAATTAAAAAAAATAAATATAAATTATTCACAAAAAAAAAAATTATTATTTTAGTATGATTGTTAAATTATAATAATTATTATTTTAGTATTATTATTTTTAAAAGTATACTCTAAACGAAATAATTAATCTTTAAAATTATTCTTAATAACGTTATATTTCTAAAGTGTAAATTATTGGATTTTTTTTTTTAATTTTAAATTATTAATAGTATATTATTATTATTATTATTATTATTATTATTATTATTATTATTATTATTATTATTATTATTATTATTATTATTATTTATTTATTTATTTATTTATTTATTTATTTATTTATTTATTTATTTATTTATTTATTTATTTATTTATTTATTTATTTATTGATTTATTTATTGATTTATAATATAGTTATATATTAATTGATAAATATTATTGTAATTGGAAAATTTGTAAATATTAAATTGATTATAATAAATATTTATTAGATGATTGGTTAAAATAGTTTTATAAAATAGTTTTATAAAATAGTATTAATCCTTTAATTATAAATAATATATAAACACCAAATTAAAAAAGATAATAATAAACAAAAAGTTATGAATATATTCATAATGTATTGATGAATATAATAAAATATATTAGTAATATATAATAGTATATATTAAATCTTACTTTTTTATGATGTATGTGTAATGTGGAATGTGAAATGTGTTGTTGTGTAATGTTAATATAAAACATTGTAACAATCTATAATGACAAAAAAAAAAATACAATAGTATAGACTTTTAAATTATTATAAACTATCATTATATATATTTCATTTACATACTACTGTTATTTACTACTACTATAAAACTATTCAACAATGTTACATGATACTATATATATGAATAGTATGTACATATATAGTTTTTGATACTATTGCATAAATAATTAAATCATTAATTATAATTAAATAAATAATTTTATTAACAAATTATTTTCATTATTAATAGTAATTAATATTAAAATCATAATTAATATATAATTAAAATATATTGATATTATATTTATTAATTCAAAGTTTTTTAATGATTATTTACGATTTATTATTCAATAATATAACATCATATTTAATTTATACATAAAACTTTATTTATTATTAAAATATATATTTATTTCATGTTCCATTTATTTTCATATTTACTATTATTATTATTATTATTATTATTATTATTATTATTATTATTATTATTATTATTATTATTATTATTATTATTATTATTACTATTCTTATTATTATAATCTTATTACCATTAATATACACAAAAGGTAATATTAAATTATACAATACAATTAAATAAAAAAGATTATCTTTTAAAACAATTTTTTTTCATATTTTGTATTTTCGAATCTTTAAAATTTAAATATATTAATTTTAATATTTTATTATCATATAATAATAAAATATTATTAGTTAATAAAATAACAAAAGAATAAAATAATAAAACAGAATAATATCATAAAAAGGGAAAAAGTAAAATAAAAAGATTTAATATATAATTTATAATTTAATTATATAATATAAAATATATAATATATAATATTTAATATTATAAATGTTAACTATTTTTCGTTTGTACTTTTTTTTAATAATAGTAAATTAATATAAAAAAACTGGTTTTTTTTTCTATTAATATTAACAATAATAATAATAATAATAATAAAATATAATAAAAACAATAAAAATATATTTAATATTTAAATAAAAAGATAAAATTCTTTTTCTTTAGTTAAATATATAACTATATTTAAATTTAAATATATAAAAAAATAATAATTTATGCAAAACAATTAAAACTAAGTACAAAATATAACAAATAATAACTATAAAAAAAAAACTAAATTAAAAAAAATATAATAACAAATAGAAAAAATTGAATAAAGAGAAAAAAAAAAAAAAGAATTTTAAAAAATGAATAAACTATATTATATTCTTATTTTAACTTTTTTCTTTATCTTACAGATTACAGCATCTGTAGAAGAAAATAAAGAAAATAATGTTGTTACTGTAAAAGAAAAAATCACCGTTACAGAATTTGATAGTGAAACTCAAGCAGTTGAAGAACCTGCCGAAACAGTCTCTGATAATTTTGTTAAATATTTTAATGCTGAGGAACTTAAAAATTTTGTTGATACAAATGAAATCGCTATTGTAGCATTCTTTGATAATCTTGATGCTAAAGAAGCACCATTTATTGAAGGTGTTGCACGTTCTTTAAAAGAACATGAACGTTTGAATTATATTATTACTACTGATCCAAACAGTAATCAATGGGCTACTGAAAAACTTAATATTCAAATTAATAATCCAGGATTAATTATTTTCAAACAAGGTAATGGTTATCCAATCCCTTTTGATAAGGTCCAAAGTACAGCTATGTATGATTTAAGAGAATTATGTTTAAAAGCCTTAAAACCATATGTTGATGAATTAGCACTTATAGAAAATTATAATTTTGACAATTTACTTTATTTCTACATTGATGAAGAAGATAAAAAGAATAAATTTGATCTTTTACAACAATTAGCTATAAAATACTTCCAAGAATTGAATGTAAAATATATTAATTTAGACCAAAATTCATTAAATATTAATATGCCAGAATTAAGAGGAAAATTTATCATTGTTACTAAAAACGTCCAATCCTTCTATCGACAATTTGATATATTAAGTGATGAAGATGAAACTAACTTTGAAAATATTTCATACTTCGTTGATGCTTATAAAGCAGCCATAATGGATCCACAATTTTTATGGAGAAGAGAGGAAATGAATTGGGAATTTAATGAATATGTTACTGAAATTAGACCAAATATTTATGATAGTGTTGTTCTTAATGAAAATAATGATGTAATTGTTTTATATTACAAAGCCGATTGTCCATATTCTCAACAAGTAAATATATAAAATGTTTTTTTATTATTGAAATAATAATAATTTAATAAATTAGAAAAACTAGATATTAAATATAATTATACATATATATTAATATTATCTAAGGTAATGAAATCATTTCAAGATTTAGCAAAAAGATATATCGATCAACGTCATAAATTAACAGTTGGTGAATTTGAAGCCGAAAATCAAAATATACCACCATCTTCCCCATGGAGAAATTTACAAGGTAAATTTTAAAATAAAAGTTATTATTTATTAGATATAAAAGAGGAATAAAAGAAAAAAATAAAAATTATAATAATAGCATAAAAAAATAAATAATAATAATAAAATAATAATAATAATAATAATAATAATTGTTAATATCTTTTCTAATGTATATTTTGATTATTATAATAAATTGTAGAATATCCAACAATTGTTCTCTATCCAGCCTCTAAAAATGGAAAGAAGAGACAATATTATGTTATGAAACAAAACTTAGGTAGAAGTGCTATTAATATTGCTAACTGGTTGCTTAAAAGAGTAACGTAAGTCTTATCAATATTTATTTTTATTATTATTATTATTATTATTATTATTATTATTATTATTATTATTATATCTAATAATTCTTATTATTATAATTTTATTTTATAAATATTATAGTAATTCTTATGAAGAGGTTAGGTACAGTACAAAAGACTTTGAAAAGGTAACAGAAATTGACGGAGCTATTATTCAACAAGACGCCCAAGAAGAAATGGAAGAAATTAGAGTCAATAAGTTATTAGGTGATCCTGATTTAATATATACTGTTTTTGGTGAAGGAAAAGATCAATCTTATTATAGTATTGAATCAGAAGCACCAAATTATTACATTGGAAATACAGAATATGCTGAACTTCCATTAAGTTAGTATTATTATTTTAATCTAATTATTATAAAATAATATATTATAATTCATAATAATAACAATATAATTATATATTTTTAATTTAAAAAATTTAGCTGATGCTTATTATGAATTAACCCCAACCACATATGTAGTTCATTATGCTCAAGTTACTAACAGTGCTAAGGAAATAGCAAAACAAAATTATTTAAATAAACATCAAAACCAAGAATAACATCTTTAATTAACACTTTTTTATAGATTTTATGATTAAATAATTGCATTTATTCAAATATAAATGAAATAAAAATATATTTATATATAATAAAAATGAAGACTATTTAAAATAACAAAAAATAATAAAAAATTTAAAAAAAATGATAAAAAAATAAAAAAATAAAAATTAAAATAAATAAATAAAATAAAAATTAAAAAAAAATGGCAAAAAAATAAAAATAATTAAAAATAATTTTAAAATATTTAATAAAATATATAAAAAAAAATTATTTATTTATTTATTTATTTATTTATTTATTTATTTATTTATTCATTTATTTATTTATTTATTTATTTATTTATAAGTTTATTTATCCATTTATTAATTGTTCTAAAAAAAATTTGTTATTATTACTTACTAATTAGACTGTCATAGAAAACAGTTGAACACATATCAAATAATTAACATATTGTTATTCGAATTGATAGGGTATGAGAAAATATATATTATATATATCATTTTTATTGAAAATTCAATATTAAATACATGTATAAAAAGACAAATAATAATAAACCAAGCAATGAGAAATGAGAAGTTGAAAATATTGTTAAATCTAATGGAAATCAGTATAATAATAAAAAAAATAGTAAATATTTCATACTAGACCTGTAATTCTTCAATATTAATTTACATTAGTAAAAAGTTTTTGATAACATAAAAAAAATGCTTACTTTATAATATATTAATAAAAGAATTAAAGGATTAACATTTGTGTTTTTAATATCACTATTATTAATATTACTACTAATTCTCTCCACCGATTAAAACATTATTTATACTATAACTATTATAAATATACTTTTATAAATAAGTTATTTAAAGAAGAAGAAAAAAAAAATTATCTAAATTGAAAAAGTATGCTTTATAGATATCTCTAAAGATATGATAACTAAAAACCTAATGGTCAAGACTTTATATTATTTTCATTATTATTATTAAAATAACATAAATGAAATTTAAGGCAGAAATTCAACATATATATTTTAGACTAAAGGAATAGAAATCACTTCCATGCAAAAATCTTATATATATTTGTAGCTTTAGCAGCATTAGTATCTAATATATAACTATATCATCAGATACAAAACAGATTAAGTTTAACCTATTTTTTTTTTTTTTAAACAAAAGGAAGAGAATACCCATGTTTATATATATATATATAATTTAATACATTTATAGAAAATTAAAATAAATATAAGAAATTAATAGACTATTTTTATAATAAATTTTTTGATAAAATTTTTTTTTAGTCTTTTTTATTATATAACTCATATTTATAATTATTTCATTTTTTTTTCTTTATAAATTATATAACAGATATTGTAGAAAAATATTTAAACAAATATAATACATTAAATAAATCATAAAACAACAAAAAATATTCATAATATTAAAAATATAAAAATATAAATATATTAAAATTTAAAATATAAAAATACAGATAATATTTAAATTTGAATGATTTGTAATAACACTTAAGCATAAAATGATAAATTATATTCATAATATAATAATAATATACAATAATATAAAAGACATTCATTTTATTTTTTTACTTTTATTTTTACTTTCATTATTTTTATTTCATAAATAATAAATTTTTACAATAAATTTAAAAAAAAATATTACATTTAATAATGAACTACATTATTAAAACTATTTTTCTTAAATTTTTTTGTAAAAAAAAAAAATTTCGATGCTACCTGTCATACATTAATTCTATTTATATTAAAGAAAAACATATATTAAAATAACATCTTTTACTATTCGACACTGGGAATCATTACTATCTCACTTATCAGAAATAATAATACTGCAAATGTGTCGTTATTTCATTTTTTATAAATATTTTCCCTATATTCTATTTATATAATAATAATCATATTAGTTATTTAGTATTTTAATATTATTATTATTTATTTTATTTATTATTATTCATTCATTGCTTTTTTTTATCAGTAAAAGGTAAGCAAAGGTAAAATATCAGCATGCTTTTTCAGTAGCAGAACTGGACAATTACCAATCATCATTTAAAAAAAACAATGAATATTAAAATAGTATCATAAATATATTAAAAAATATTTACCATTTCTGAATTTAAATAAATAATATTTAATAATAAATATTATTCCTAAAAACCAATATATATATGTATATATTTATTAGTATTTATAATTTTATTATTAATATTTATCTTTTTTAAAAAAAAATTTTATCAGATGGTGGTGCATGTTCCAGGTGTTTCATTCAGGAATCATGTTAAATAAATATGGATAGTCACATCACTTAAAATATAATTATTTATTAATTAAATATACAATAATATTTACCTATAAATTAATAAAAGATTATTAGTTATATTATCTTATATTAACTTATTAATATATGTTAAATATTATATTTAAGAATTATATTAAATATATCAGAAACGAGGAATTCTTGGTTTATAACCGTAATTCATCATATAAAGTTTCAGGTTGGAACTTCACATCATTTAAATTTAATATAATTCTATATACGCTTTTCTTTAAAAATAAATTACTAATATTTACCTTTTATTTAAAAGTTTTTTTCATATTACTTATCTTCATATTAATATCATAATAATTATATTATATAATTATTCTTATATTAATATTTCTTTTTTTATTATGAAGTAAAAAAATAAATGAATTATAAAATTTTCATTTTTATATGTTAAAAAAATACTTGATTGGTTAAATTTATTTTGTATAATAACATGATTGGTTATTATGATCATTTATTTAGTTTTATTATAGTTTAAAATATTTTTTTATATATATTAAAATACATACATTAAATATATACAATTTTAAAACAAATAATAATAAAATTATAGTATTTATAATATATTAAAAATTGTTTTTATGTATTGTTTTATAATGAAAGATAAAATAAATATTATAAAGAATATAACTTATAATATTGGTTGTATAAAAAAAGTATTGAAATAAGGAAAAAAAAAAAATTTTTTTAAATAAATATAAAAAATAAGTTTAGTATATATACTAATATATATAATGTGGTGAAAAATTGATAATTGCAATAAAAATTGTAGTAATAATATAATATTTGTAAATGAAATGCATAATAAAATAAAAAAAAAATAAATATTTAATGTAACATATATAATAATAATTGGATAAGTTTAATTTCTAATTTTACTCATAGCGTAATATAACTGAAGGTAGAATGAATAATAATCCATATCTTTTAAAGGATTAACATTGAAATTATCCATTAGAACACTTAAATATGTTGTCACATCCTTCGTTGTATTGGTTTTATTATCTTTGCCAAATGAGCATATATGTGTCAAAGCTTCTTTAAACTTTTCAAATGTTATTTTTCCTTTAATATATTATTTATACATATATTGTTAATTTAATAATTATTACATAATTGTTTTAATTTGCATGGTATATATATATTATTTTATTATATATATGTATTTTTTTTTGTACCTGAACTGCATGTATCACTTGATTTTAAAACTTTATAAATGTCTATAACATTACATTTAGTTTTACTTGCTATTTCTTTTATAACTTTATCGCAATTTTCCTTATTTTTAAATGTTGGTTTATAAATTGAAAGGTATTTTCTTGGTTTATTTTCAGTTACTATTTTATCACCTATTGACTCTTCAACAAAGGCAGACTTAACTTTATTAACAAAATTGTCATAGTTAAACTTTCCTTTATTATATTTTTCTACATTTTGTTCTAAAATAATATTTGTATCATACTATATATAATTTAATATAAGTAAAAATTATTATTATTATTATTAATTATTATTATTATTATTATTAATTATTATTATTATTATTAATTATTATTATTATTATTATTATTATTATTATTATTATTATTATTATTATTATTATTATTATTATTATTATTATTATTATTATTATTATATTATCATAATTGAATAATATTAATTAAATATTTAAATATTTAAATATTTTTGTTTAAATAATAATTTACTTTAGATAAGTTTAATTGTAATGCTGATATAATTGTATGTAATAAATCCCTTCTTATATAGCCACTATCTTGTGGATCTTTTTTTTGGAATAATGCCTTAAGGTTTATTCCATTTTCTCTACACTAAATTGATATAATAAAATACATGTTATCATATTAATTATAAATATTTCAAATAAAATATATAAATTTCATTATTAGATATAAATGCATATTTATACATTTATATATATTACATACATAAATATTTATAATCTTTAATATCATATTATATAATTCTCTGTTCTTCTCATTAGACCTAAAATGATGATATTCTTCATGAATTTTTGTTGGAGTTTTTTCAACATCCTTTAAAAATACTAAATATGAAAAAACTAATGGTTTTTGAAGTTTTTCGTTTAAATATTCTTCTTCTCTGAAATAATATTTTGCTAAAAGAAGCCAATCATCAGTTGATAGTTTAATTCCAAGTAAAGTAAAAGCTTGACACATTTTCTTTTGATCAAGTACACCTTCTCTTTTATCATCTAATTCATCAAATACTTGAATAAATAATTTTGGATTTTCTTTATAAACTTCATACATTCTATTAATAAGATCTCTTAAAGCGCTTGAATTCAAATTGGTTTGAGAAGAACATTCTAATAAATCATCATTGTCATATAGATATTGATTAGCTCTATCTTTTGAAAATAATGTACTAATATTAACACTTTGGTCTTTATTAAATATTTGATTTTTATTTTATATATAAATTATATTATTATATTAAAAATAAATTAATAATTATTATATTTAAAAATAATTATAAAATAATATATATTATATATAATTATTTCTTTCTATATATATCTTAATTATTATTTTCATTATAAAATGTTATTTTTTTTATACCTTCAATATCATCAATAAATAATTTCCAATTACATCTACCAAAATCTGTATATAATGAATATCTGTTAGTAATTGCATTAGCTTCAACTGGAGTAAGTGATATTCCAAACTTTTCTATAACATCAATAAATTGTTTTCTTGATACATTTCCAGATCTTGTAAGATCATGAGCAGTAAATAAGTCGTAAATATTTAAATTTGAATTCTTAATTTTGTCTTTAAGATTATTAATTACACCTCTCGAAACTGAGCTTGAAGAGTAAGTATCGATCGGTAATGGTGTACGTGGTGTTAATCTTACTTCAGATTTATCCCATTTAGGGAAATCAACTTCATCAATAAAACTTAAATATTTTATTAAACCAGTTTCTGGTTCTTGATACTTTTCATATAAAAGATAGAGATCATCTTGTGATAAATTGATTCTCATAGTGGATAGTATTCTATGGAATTGTGAACGTAATACCTTTCCTGTTTTTGAAGTACTCTATTATTATTATTATTATTATTATTATTATTATTATTATTATTATTATTATTATTATTATTATTATTATTATTATTATTATTATTATTATTATTATTATTATTATTATTATTATTATTATTATTATTATTATTATTATTATTATTATTATTATTATTATTATTATTATTATTATTTATTTATTTATTTATTTATTTATTTATTTATTTGTTATATTGTTAAAAATTTTTTTATAATTATAAAATTTAGAATACATATATATTAATAAAAATGAATATAATTAAAGAAATATATATAATATTTATAATCAAAAATTTACTCTAAAATCATCAAAATCTGAAAAATAAGGCTTTAATAAAAGTCTGTGAATATCAACTTCATGTTTAATAAATGACAAAACCTTTTTTAATCTATCTTCTTTTTCTGGAGAAAGTTTATTTGTATTCTATAATTCAACAAAATAATATGAAATCAATATATTATTAAATAAAAAAAATTCATTACATAAATATATATTATATATTATACTATATTTTGAATTTACCTTAACTAAATAATCATATGATGGGTATCTTACATCACACGTAGGATAATTTTCTAAATTATGAACAGTAAATACTTATAATAAAAAAATAATAATTATAAATATTAATTTATTTTATTAATTCTATGTATATTATATTTATTATTAAATCAAGAAATATTCTCAATTTTCAAAATAAAATTATAATAAATAAAAAAAAATAATAATAAGTAAATATAATTACTTGTATCTATATTTTTGCAGAATAATTTGTAATATATTTTTCCATGAGCATTTTTGTATGCATCTGCAATACGTTTAACTTCACAATTACTAATATTAATTCTCGCTAAACTCATACCCGAATAAAACTATTTTATTAAATTTATATATATATATTTATATATACAAACAAAAAAACTTTTATTAATGAAAAATATAACATAATATTATATTTAAATTTAAATTTACTTGTTCTGGACTTATAATTCCATGATTTAATGGATCATAGTCTTGGAAAAAACTTAATAAGTTGATTCTATTTATATAAATTTCTGTTTATTATAATATAATTAAAAGAATAATTAGCAAAAAAAAAAAAAAAAAAAAAAAAGAAAGAAAAAAAAAAAGTTTTTTTTTTTTTCCTATTTAATTAATATATACGTTTTTTTATTTTATCTTCAATTTCTAAAACAGTTTCATTTTTTGCTGGAATATGCTTTGGAACACATTTTAAAATAAATTCAGTTCCATCAGGAACTCTATCCATTTGATTATGGGATATAACAGGAAATGATTGTTTAATAAATTGTTTTGTTGCTTTGATTTATATAATAATAATAATAGGAATAATAGTAATAATAATAATAATAAAAAGATATTTTTTTGAATATCATTAATCAACTTTTTTTTTCTTTATTTAGAGTAATATAAATATTATTTTAAATTGATAAAATTATAGTTATATATTTACAAATCACATTAACATCGTTATTTATTTTTGAATAATTAATATGACCGACTAAAGGATCAGTGTATGATTTTATTAAAAGATCAAGTTGAGCTTTTGAAAGTAAATTTTGTGGTAAAGCTCTAATAAATTGATATACTGAAACATATCCTGAATTATGGAAATCATAATCTTTACACCAATAATTAACATTACAATTATGATAGTTACAATAAATTTTTATAATATTTATAATTTCTTCTAATTGTAATTTTTCTTCATCAGTAATATGTAAAATATGTTGAAATAATATACGAGGTTGTGGTGCTGGTTTATATGGTTTTGTTGTTCCAAAAACTAAATAATATTGATACAAATATATAAAAAGATAATGATATCAATAAACAATTTCTTAATTACAATATATATTATCTACAATATACATTATTGTAGATATTGATAATAAAAAAAAAAAAAAGAAAAAAAAAAAAAAAATATTAATAACCTTCTTCAACATCATCAACAAATGATCTCCATTCAACTTTTTTTTTCTCACTATCATAATAATATTTAGCAATTTCATCATATTCTTCCGAACTTAATTTACATGTAGCTGTTGTAGCTAAAATCATATCAATACATCTTTTAAAAATAGCTTCCGAAACATATCCAGATCTTAATTTATCAAAATCTTCAAAAAAATTTAAAATTCTTACTCGGCGAATTAATACATGATAACGAATTTTTGAAAGAATTGTATCAATTGTCCTTGGAAATTCTTTAATAGTTTTATTTCCAAAATATATATTATCTAACTTATTATTTGTTTCCATTTTTTTTTTTTTTTATTTATATATTAATTTCTATTTTTTTTTATTAATGACAAAAAAAAAATTATATATATTTTTTAGTTTTATTATATTTTTATTAATTGCTCGTAACTTTTTTTTTCCTTATCATATATAAAATTAATTAACTATCTATTCTAATTACTTTAGTAAAATAAATAAAATGAATAAAAAATAAAATATCAAAATACAAATTCTAAATAATTAAATCGATATTTAAAAAAATATAATTTATTATATATATTTTAATATATCAAATTTTAATTATATGAAAATTTCAAAAAAAAAAAAAAAAAAAGAAAAAAAATATCAGATAGTTTATTACACTTTCTTCGATAATTAATTATAATAAAATAATGTCAATATAAAAATTTTAAAATTATAATTTTATAATTTTAATTATTTTATTTTTTTTTTTTTTTTTAAATAAAAAAGTTATAATTTAAAATATTAGCAATCGTTCCTTATATCTAATTAATTTTTTTTTCATAAAAATTTCCTATACGAAATAGTAAAGTTTAAACAACTTTAATATATGAAATCATACTTTATTTGATTAAATGAATTTAACCATTAACTACAAAACTTTATTTTTTATTTTATTACTAAAGCATTTAAAATAAGTTATTGAAAAAAAAAGATAGCAGGTTTTTTAATCAATGCTCTACAACTAGAATTTAAAGCTTATAATAATATAATTAATATCATTAACTTTATATATAATGAAAAAAAAAAATTCATAAAATATTTTAAAAATGACAACCATAAAAAAAAATAAAAATTATTATTATTTATTACCAATAAAAAAAAAAAAAAAAAAATATTCATATAAAAAAAAACATCAATAATTAAAGAATGTACTCACATTTTATTTAATTAAAATAATTATTTAATCATAAAATTATTTAAATTATATTAAAATGGATCATTTATTTTTAAAAAAATAATTTTTTTTTGAATACAAATCTAAATTACAAAAATATGCTAATTAAATTAATTAAAAATTATAAATATATTACATAACATTTAAAATAATTTCATTGAATAAAAGAAAAAAGATGAAACACAAATAGTATTTAATTTATTATTAATATATAAATTAACAAATGTAATAAAACATCTTTATACATTTATTACTTTTTTTTTTTTTTTTTATAATTTAGATTTATATTTTATTTATTTGATGTTGTTTTAGATTTTCGTTTTTTTTTTAGTATATATTTATATTGTTTTAAGTAATAATAAAAACTATTATTACTTAAAAAAATAATAATAGTTTTTATTTTATATTTTTTTAATTTTTATATAGATATTTTTTTTATTTATTTTTTTTTTTTTTTTTTTTTTTTTTTTTTTTTTTTTTGTTATTTCTTTTTTATTTTTAATTTTTTATTTTTTATTTTTTATTTTTTAATTATTTTATTCTTTTTTTTTTCTGTATTTTATTTCAATAATTTAATACTATAAATATATAAATTAATTAAAATCAATATGATTTTGCTTATAATTCATCCTTCTTATTATTATTCTTTTTAGTTTTCTTTTTATCATCATAAATAACAAATTCACCATCGTCGTCTTCTTCTTCTTCTTCATTATCATCATCATCACTTGATTCTTCACTGCTTTCATCAGATTCTTCATCACTACTACTACTGCTCTCAAAATTTAAGAAATCAAGATCATCATCACTGTAATTACGGAAATTAAATTCTTCTTCCATTTTTCTAGCTTCATCAAATTCACGTTGTTTCTTAAGAATTTCTTGTTGATTTATATAATCATCATATAATTTTTGTTCCTTTTCTTGATCAATACTAGTTAATTTAGCAAATTCTTGAGCTTCTTCTATACTATCAGTTATAATTATATTATCAAATAAGGTTCCAGCATTAACTTGATAAAACTCGAAACCAACATAAGCATATTCTTGAACATAAATTTCATTATCTTCATAATAATCAGGCTATTTTTTAATATTATAATATTATTATTAAATATTTAATATCATATATTACAATAAATAAATATAATAATTTAAAGAAGTTATATAAATTATAAAATAATTGATTATATGAAAACATATATTATATATTAAAAATATTTATATATACAAAAAAATAAAAATTAATAAAATTATCCATTATAATAGATCAAATATATAATATATGTAATCAAATAAAAATATATTATTTCTTACATTTTCAATTTTTGGATGTATCCATTCACCCATATAAGCTGGATTTCTAATAGTCTAGTAAATAAATAAAATGTATGTGCATATATATATATAAAATAAAGAAAAAAATAAATAAATATAAGTTTTGATTTTTCATAAATTTAGTACAAATGAAAAAAATATATATATATATATTTTTGTTAATTACCTTTGGATACCATTCTTGGAATTCTGGATTTTCCATCATAACTGGTATCCACATACCATCATCAACTAATTTGAATATTAAATATTTATTAATTCATTAACATTACTATTATAAAAAATAAAAATATATATAATTCAAAATCTATTTTTAATAATGTTTACTTTCATCCCAATCATCTGGTTTAACAGATTGTGGATCTGGTATATATCTTGGAATAACATCTAAACCTTCTGGTCTTTTATCATTTGGATCATCAATAAATCTTTATTATTATTTTTCAATAAAAATGTATTATTTTATATTTATATTAAAATATATAAATAATTATATAAACAAATTAATAACTATAAATATATATATATATAATAGTGACTGATAATTATAATAATTGTAATATATTCATCTTTTTTTTTTTTTTTTACATACTCCTCATCAACCCAATTTTCTGGTTTTTTAACTTTTGGATCTGGAATCTATTATTGTAATTTTATTTTTATTTGCATTTTATTTTTATTTTTATTTTTATTTTTATTTTTATTTTTATTTTTATTTTTATTTTTATTTTTATTTTTATTTTTATTTTTATTTTTATTTTTATTTTTATTTTTATTTTTATTTTTATTTTTATTTAAAAATATAATTAATAATATTTTATATTATATAATTAATAATGTTTTATTTTATAATTAATATATTTTAATTATGTACTATATATTATTTTAGAAATATCATTTATTATTATTATTATTATTTAAATAAATAAATAAATAAAAAGGAAGATATTTCAAATATCTTACCATTTTTGGTTCTAAATAATCCCAATCATTAAAGAAATGACCACTGGCTTTTTCTTCGTTATCAATTAAAATTTGATAAGTTTGATCTGGTTTAACAATAAAAGTATATAAATGAGTTAAATGGTCAGCAGTAGTATCAACTTGTTTCTTTAATAAAGGTTTTTTCTGATTGTAAGTCAAGTATGCTTGTGTTTGATTGAAAGTTTTGCATTTATTTGGACCAAAAAGAAGATTATAATAAGAACTTGAATTTAATTGTTTTTGTTTAAGATTACGTGGGAATAATTTTATATAATTTGAAGAACAAGTAACTTTTTTTTCTTGTTTCATTGTATATTGAATAACGAAAGTTTTATCTTTAGTTGAGAATATTTCATCAAGTGGTGCTGATATAGCATAAAAAGCATTATCAGTAGTAGTTCTTAAACCTACATTAAGAAAAATAATTAAAAAATATAATAGCAATTATTATTATTATTATTATTATTATTATTATTATTATTATTATTATTATTATTATTATTATTATTATTATTATTATTATTATTATTATTATTATTATTATTATTATTATTATTTATTATTATTATTATTATTATTATTATTATTATTATTATTATTATTATTATTATTATTATTATTATTATTATTATTATTATTATTATTATTATTATTATTATTATTATTATTATTATTATTATTATTATTATTATTATTATTATTATTATTATTATTATTATTATTATATTATTATTATTATTATTATTATTATTATTATTATTATTATTATTATTATTATTATTATTATTATTATTATTATTATTATTATTATTATTATTATTATTATTATTATTATTATTATTATTATTATTATTATTATTATTATTATTATTATTATTATTATTATTATTTTTATTATTATTATTATTATTATTATTAATTATTAATTATTAATTATTAATTATTATTAAATATTATTAATTTTTATTAATTTTTATTAATTATTAATTATTAATTATTAATTATTAATTATTAATAATTATTACTTGTTATTAATTATTAATTATTATTATTAATTATTAATTGTTATTAATTATTAATTATTATTATTATTATTATTATTATTATTATTATTATTATTATATTTATTTATTTATTTATTTATTTATTTATTTATTTATTTATTTATTTATTTAATATTTAAATAAGTCTTTTAATATATTTTTTTCTAAATATTTTAAATATGAAAATATATATCTCAAAATTTACCTTTGTTATTTGGGTTTTCACTATAAATTCCACTAGTGACCTAATTATAAAAAAAATTTTTATTTAGTTAAATATTGATATTATAAAAAGTAATAAAATAAAAATTAAAATAAATTTAAAATAAAATTATATAAAATAAAATAATGTTTTTATTGTTAATATTTATAAATTTATATTAACATTTAGTATATGAAAAAAATATTATATAATTACTTCAAAATCTTTAAATTTAACTGTGTCTTCATTTTGAACCCATTTAGTTTTCCATGAATCATCATCAAAGGTTTCTTTGAAATAGACTTTGCCAGCAACTAAAGAAGCTAACAATACTGAAGTTATTCCTTTAATAGCAATATGCATTTTTCTTTTTTCCTTTTTTTTTTTTCTTTCTTCTATATTAGTATTTATATGTATATATATTTTTTGTTTTATTTGATTTTATTATTATTATCAATATATCAAAATATTTTCTTTATTGAAAAATAAAATAAAATATATAATTGATGTTATTAATATCATGTAATAAGAAAAAAAATTTTTTTTTCTAATTTTATTTAACTATAATATAATGATAATAGAGATACTTTTATTTACAAAATATTTAAAAGTATATATACAGATATATAATTTCAAAATATAAAATTAAAAAAAAAATGCTATATATACTGAAGGTTTTATTATTATTATTATTATTATTATTGCTTTTTTTGATTCATAATTTTTTTTTGTTCGATTTAATTATAATTATATATCATTACCGAAACAATTTTTATAAAAAAAATTATTAATTAATATATACCTTTACTTTAAATAAAAAAATATCTGAATCTTTGAGAGATACTGTAACTTCTCTTTTTTTATTAATAATAAAATATTTATTTAATTTTAAAATTAAAAATATTTTATAAATATATATATATATAATAGGTTTTAAAGAAAAAAAAATATTAAAAAAAAAGCTTAATAAAATAAAAACAATAATAAAACAGTTACTATTATAATGAAAAAAAAAAATGCTTGGATTAATTTTAATTTTTTTTTATAGACTTATCATGTGATTTTCACATGAATGTATCGGAATTAAATTCCCTGCCTTACCTTTTCGGCGTCGACGCCCTTGGTATATTCATATATTTTACATTTGTACTTAAACCCTAACGCTAACTTAATAACGGGTCCAGTCTACAAGCCCCACATATGAATAGTAGTCACCAAGGAAACCGCCCAATAATTTAGAGCCGCACCCCACATTATTAGACTTAAAGATCTACTCATATACTTATATTATTTAATGAGGCGTGAGTAGCTACGCCTCAAATACTATACCTGTGCACTACCTTGCCACAGTGTAAAACCCGTGAAGGAGAAAACCACTTTGCTTGGGGTAGATGCGGTGTCAATCCAGAAGCCTTATGTATGCTAAGGAAACGCCTTAACAACCAGGATAGAAACTGGTCGAGGATTAATTTTAAGATTAAAGGATTAAGTTTATTATATTAAAATTATTCATACATTTGTCATATCATATAAATAAATTATTTAATATTTAATATTTTATATATATTAGATTATAATAAATTATATATTGAATATGACATATTTATAGAAAATATTTATTTATTAATTCATTTATTTATTTATTCATTCATTCATTTATATATTCATTTTTATATATATTTATTTATATTATATATTCATTCATTCATTCATTTTTACACATGTTATGTTTCACATATTGTCAAAGCACTATATTTTTGTTTTATATATATTAACTTGGAAAATAGGTAAAACAGTTTAGAAAATATGTATGCTAATGTTTATTTACTTATAATTATTTATGTTTTAATATCTAAATATAGTTATTTATTCATTTTTGCACTGATCAATAGAAGTTATATGTCTATATTTTTCAAACAAAAATATATAAAATTATAGTATGTAACTTTTGTATTAAGAAACATATATATATTAATTAAATAATATAATTTTGAATATGTTTCAATAATTCAAATTTAATATTGATTATTTATATTTTCATATATGTACAATCATGTCTTTTTTAATCCAATGATTTTAGTCCACCATTACATTAATAGATTAAAATGAAAATTAAATTTTTACAATAATAAAATAATAGTTTTATGTTTATTATCATTTTTTTTATTACTACCAAAACATTATATAAGAGTACATCATGTGATATATCACCTCACTTAATATAATTTATTAATATTAAAATTAATATTAAATTATTTAATACACACAAATTTATAAAAATTATAAAAAATATAATATTTAAAATAAATAGTAAACAAATGAAAAAATTTTGAAAAAAAATTTGAAAATATTAAAAAAAGAAAATCATTTTTAATTAAATAATTTGGAGAAACTTTTTTTAATTATTAAGAATTTATAAAATAATTTTTTATATATACAATGAATTATTTATTTTTTAATTTAGTTATCCATTTATTTATTTTTTCATAAAGAATAATAAATATATTTTATGATTTTTTATTTTTTTTTTATATTTAATTTTTTTTTTTTTTTTTAATTTTTATTTTTCCTATGTTAAATAATAACTTTAATTAGTTAAACGGTTTACATGTTATATATACATAATAAACACTTTTTTTTTTTAAGTCATTTAATAAAATATAAAAAAACTTTGTAAATGAATGTTAAATAAATTATTTTTTTTTGCTAAAACTTTTTATTTACTTATTTATTTATTTATTTATTTATGTATTTATTTATTTATTTATTATTATCTTTAAATTATTAGTTGTAATATTAATCATATATATATAAATATAAACTTAGAAGATTTTTGTTGGAAAAAAAATACTAATTACATAATAATAATATATTTATATTTATTCATTGATATATAATAATTCAATGGGTAGTAATAATTTAATAATGACTGAGTCTAAGAATGATTACTTGGATAGTAACATTTCCTTTATTGATGTATTTATACTTAAATAAAATAATAAAGAAAAGTATATAAAATATAAATACTATTTTTTTTTTAAGTACTTACTGTATTACTATATTAATGTTATATATAAATTATAATAGAAAGAGGAATATGATGCTATTAAAGATCATTTAAAAGATATTATAGCTGAAATTTATCCAAATAAGGAACGACTTGATATAAAAGAAATTTTTAATGTATTAAAATTATTTGAAGAAAAAAATTTGATTGAATTAAAAGAACTAGATGAATCTTTGGAATTATTTATTAATCAATATGATTCTGAAATACAAGATGTTTCACTGGATGATATATGTAGTTTAATTCAGTCATTCATACCACAACCTGAAAAAGATATATCTTTATATGACTCAGACTCAGAATTAAGTTTTTCAAGTGATAATCATATGAAATCAAATACAAAAGAAGTTGATAAATCAAAAGAAGAATTTCATATACCAGCAGCTATAGATAAAAATCAAAATAGCAATATAGAGAATAATAATGAAAATAAAAATAGTATTGATAGTAATAAAAATGTAAATAATACTAATAATAATAATACTAATAATAATAACGATAATAATAACGATAATAAAATTACAGATAACAATAATAATATTTCAGATAAAGATAAAGATAAAATAGTTTTTGATATAGACAATGATAACTTTTCAATAGATTTAAATGATGATAACAATTTAATACCCCCTTCAGAATCAAGCGCTAATGAAAATTCAGAATTATTATTTGGTTCTTTTGGGAAGGATAGTACTATGCCATATACCTCAAGTTCTGACAATTTAAAAATTATAAAATTAGATAAATATTCAACCTCTGATATTTTAAATATATCCAATTTATTAGATGCAGAAGCACAGTCTCTTCATACTGATTCAATATTTAATACTGACAATATCAAAGATAGAAAAAGAACAAGTAGAAGAAGTTCACGGAGAAATACCATAAGTGAAAATAATAATTATAATAATAATGTTGAAAGTGTAACAGATATATCATCAATAAAATTAGATTCAGATAATACTGAAAAGGTAACTAATAATTAGATAAAATAAATATAAATAATAATTTAATAATAATAATAATAATAATAATAATAATAATAATAATAATAATAATAATAATAATATAGTATTTTAAAGAATTAGCAACAATGTTACGTCAAAATCTTATAAAATCTATGGCAAATTGTCAAAATTTATGTAATGATTTAAAATTAAGAGATAAAACAATTAAAGGTTTAAAAACAGAAATAGATGAGTTAAAAAAGAATTTTGAAGAAAGCAACAAAAAATTAAGAAGTAGTGAAAGAGAAATAAATATTATGAAACAAAGAGAAACTCAATTTATGGAAAATATAAAAGAGGTATTAATATTATATATATATATATATATATTATAATTATTATTATTATTATTATTATAATAAATAATAATAAATTTATATATATTATACATAATAGTATTCAGAAAAAGAATTAGAACAACAAAAAAACGCAAGTAATCTAATAACAAAATATAATAAACTTGAAAAACAGTATAATAATCAACAAACTGAATTAAATTTAATTCATGACAGATCTCAAAGACATTTAAGTGAATTAAAACAAAAAGAAGAAGAATTAAAAGTTGCACTTGAAGAAGTTAATAAAGCTAGAGATGGCATGAAAATTGAAGAAGGTATAATAAAATAAAAAAAATATTTTAATTATATATAAAATAAAAATAGTATATATATTTATAAAAAATTTTTTTTTTCCTTTTTACTTAAATTATCAATATAAAATTAAATAAAATTACAAAAAAAAAAAAAATTTTTTTTCAAAGGAAAACAAAATGAAATGAAAAAAAGGTTAAAAGAATATGAAAAACAACTTAAAACTATACCAACAGAAATTAAAGAAGAAATTGAAAATAATGATTTAAAATGGGAACAAAAAGTAAAAGAACAAAAAGATTTTTATGAAGAACAATTTATGCAACTACAAGAAGAAATTGAGAAAAAAAGTAGAGAAGAAGATGAATTAATTAGAAGAAATAAAGAATTATTAATACAAATTGAAGCATTAAGTAGCCAAATTAATGATTTAAAAGCTGAACGAGATTTAGAGTACTATTATTAATAATATTTTTATATTTTATATTAAAACAATAATAATAATAATAATAATAATTAAGATAATATACTAATATATTGGTATATTGGTATACTGATATATTTATTAATACGATAAAAAAAATTAAAATAGTTTAAGTTTAAGTCAAAGTATGAATGGATCTGTTGGTGCAATGAAAGTTAGTGGATATTCAATTTATCTTTGTTTTTAAAAAATAAATTATTAAATAAATATACCTTATATACATATATATACATAATCATAATCATCAATACAATATTTATATACCATGTTATTATATGTATACTATTATTATTATTAATATTATTAAAATAGAATTTGAATGTTGAATTAAGTAATGCATTAGCTATGGATCAAGAAAAAGTAATTTATATAAAATATATTATGAAAAAAAAAATTATAATAAATGCCTAAAAGTATTAACATTCAACGTTATATATATATATAATAAAGGATAAAAAAATTGAAGAAAATATAATAGAAATTCAAAATTTAAAAGATAAATGTCAATTACTTGAAGAAGATTTGAAAAATATTCAAAAAGGTTTATTATTAATTATTATACTTTGATGAATAAATAATATTTAATTATTAATTATTGATTATTGATTATTGATTATTGATTATTGATTAGATAATGATGAATTAATTAAACGCGAAAGTCAATGGAAAAAAGAGCAATCAGATAATATTATGATAATTAAAGAATACTTAAAACCACAAATAGAGGAACATAAAGCAAATGAAGCGATATTAAAAAATACTATTGAAGAATTAAATAATGAATTAAATGACTTGAAAGATAATATAGATGCCAAAGGTAAATGAATGATTATATTGTTGTTTCAATGAAAATAATTTCAATTTTATTAATAATTATTACTTAATTAATCTCATATATATATATATATATAATATAATTTTATAAATATAATTAAATAGTTCAAGAATTACTTTTAAAAGAAAAAGAAGAAATGATAAAGGAACTTGGATTAAATGGACAAATGAATAATATTAATACTTTTGCATATATGGTTAATGATGCAGTTCAAACATCTGGAGATATGAAAGATATCATTGTATTTATTATTATTAATTATTATTATTAATTATTAATTATCCAATTTATTATACTTATACAATTATATAATAATATTTAATATATATTATGATCTAAAATAGAAACAATTAGAAAAAAGTATAGAGGATTTTGATGATATGAACAATCAATTTATGGAAAATAAATTAAAACCACCACCAGAATACCATATAGGTATATATAAAAAGATATACAAAACAATAATAATAATTAATATTAATTTTTATTTTAATTTTAATTTTAATTTTATCTTTTATGTTCATTTATTCTATTTGTTTATTATTAAATAAAATAATTTTTAAGATAATAATGTATTTGGTAAGTTATCCTAAAAAAATATTAAAAATTAATTATTTTCAATAGGATTTATTAATAATATGTTATAACAAAAATATATAAAAATAATTAATTATATCTTTATTTTATATATATAATTCCTTAAAATAATAAAAAAAAAATAATAATAATAATAATAATAATTAATTAATTAAAGATGAAGGTAAAAAAGAATATGATGATCATGATATATCAATAGATCAATCAGAATTAATTATCGCTGATGAAAATAATCTAGATAGTGAAGTTCCTGTAATTTCTTGTAATATTAGTATAATGGAAGAAGATTTAGCAAAACTAAATGAAAAAAATAAACTTGATAGAATACCCGAAGAATTATTAAATTCAAATAATCAAATGGATTTAATTGCAAATTCATTACCTGAAATGAATTTTGTTGAAAATAAAAATAATGATGAAGATAATGATAATAATATTTTAAATGAAAATTTAGAAAAAGTAGAGGAAGAAAAAAATGAGAATGATATAATAATAAATTCTAATGAAGAAAATAATAATAATAAAGAAGAAGAAAGTAGTAATAAAAATAATGAAAATGATAATGATAATAATGATAATAATAATGACAATGATAATGATATTAATGATATTAATGATAATAATGATAATGATAATAAAATTGAAACTCAACCAATTCCAAATGACAAAATCACAAGTTTAATTAATCAAGAAAAGAATATTAATAAAAAGGATTCATTTGATCCAAATATACCCATTCTTGATCGTCTTGATACTAAAACTTCAGATGATAAATTGGATAATTCAGTAACAAAACAAGAAGAAAATATAGATGAATTATTAAATCAACCTTTAACATTAACGAATGAAAATAATGAAAATGATGATAATAATAAAGACAAACTTTTATTAGATACCTCAATACCTAATCATTCATTAGTTCTTTCCAATAGTAATAATATGAATCAAATTGAAACTTTATCACCATCTTCTCAAAAAAAGCGGAGTACTAAAGCTTTAATATCATTTATATTTTTCCAATCATTTATTATATTTATTACAGCTATTAGTGTTGTATTAATAGTAGAAAAAATGTTAGGTATTCGTATTATTATGAAATTTGTTGATATCTTTTTGGAAGATGAACATCTCATAAAGGATGAAGGTTCACCATCCTAAATATATATATTAATGTATAAATATAAAAATAAAAATAATAATAATAAATTATTTATAAAATAAATTTATATATATTTATATATATATATAATATATATATATATTATATTAAATAGAAAAAGATTTATTAATTTATATTTAAAAATATAAATATATATAGTAATTAATAAATTAATAAATAAATAAAAATATATTAATAAAAAAAAAAGGATATGATTATTTAAAAAAATTTTTTTTCTTTATTATTATTTCATTCCATTCTTATACTTATTTATATTAAAGGTATAAATATTATTTTAACATATATATATATATATTTGATTTTTATATATTTTCTATTAAATTATTTTTGTATTTATTTTTATTTTTTTCATGTTATATTACTTCTATATTTATAAATCAAATTAAATTAAAAAAAAATTATAATAATAATAATAATAAAATATAAAAATAACATAAAAGAAAAAAAAAAATAAATAAATAATATAATATAATAATTATTTAACAAAATAAATAACATAATAATGTATATTAAAATAGTTTAATTATTATATCTTCTATCTTATTTAAATCAAAAATATGTATTAAACATACTCAAAAAAAAAAAAAAAAAAAAAAAGACAAAATTAAAATAAATTATTTTATATAATGATGAATATATTAATATATATATAATATATATAATATATATAATAAATATTACAAATATAATAAGCAAAAATGAAATATACAAAATACTTTTTTTTTTTTTTTGCTTTTATATACATATATGTATTAATATTGGTTATATATTATTTTAATAGTAGTACAAAAATGATTTATATATATTTAATGTTTAATTAAAATGCATATGAATGATATTATAATTGTAATTATAGTTGAAATTGATACAAAAAAAATTAAAATATTGATAAAAAATAAGTAAAACTTATAATTGTAAATTTTAAAAATAATAAGAAGATGAAAAAAAAAAAATTTTTTTTTTTTCCATTTCTCTATATGAATAATAAAAAAAGATTATTTTAATAAAAAATGGGTTATATATAATAATAATATATAAAAAAAGGTATAATTTTTAAATATATTATTTCTATATTATACAAGATATATATATATTTTTTTTTGTTTTCTTTTTTTGATTTAAGAGATAAATTTTTTAATTTTTTAGTTTTTTTTTTTTTTTTTTTTTTTTTTTTTACTCATAAATATATTTAACAAAAGTATTTGTTAATCTATCCTTGAAATCAGTTTCATTTGGATTAATTTCTATACATATGTATCTACCATTCTCTTTATCTTTACCTAATTTTTTTATAATAATTATAATAAATTAAATTTTAATAAATATTTATATTAATTTATAAACTATATATTATATAAATAATAAATTAACTAAAAAAAAAAAAAAAAAAAAAAAAATACTTACTATTTGATGGTAAACCATACCAACGACATATAGAATGAATAATTAAACGATGGAATTCATCATCAACTTTCCATGAGACAATGAAATATTTTTTATTTAAATTATTTAGAACATTTTCAAGAATACTTAAATCACTTTTCTTTTCCATTTTAATTTTTTCTCCTAATTTAACAAGTTTTTCAGAAAGATTTTTTTTACTATGCTTCTTCTTTTTATGATGTTCCTTTTTACTTTTTGTAGTATTTTTAGCCTTTTCTTTAATAATTTCCTTTTCTTCTTCTTTTAATTCTTTTTCAGCTTCAAGTTGCTTTTTATAATTTTCTTTCTGTATTTTTAAAAGAATAAGTCTAATATTTTTTTCATAATTTTCTATTACTTCACGATATTGTGGTTTTTTATTTAAATTTTGTTTAAGACGACGATCAAGACGAGTTAAATTATCTTGACCATAATGAGCTTTTTGTATATTATCTTTATTAATAAAAGTATTGGTATATTTTGAAATACGTTTCAAGAAGAGACGTTGACGGTCATCATTAATATCAATAAAACTAGAAATGTTTATACCAGTTTGACATAAATTAACGATTTTAGTGAAAGGAGAAGGTGATTTTAAAGGATATTGAGAATTAATATCTTCAGGTTCATAGTGTAATTGTCTGGCAATTGGGTGATTAATGAAATTATCTTTTTATTATATTTGAAATATTATAATAATAATAATAATAATAATAAAACATATTAAAAATTATTAAATATTATTTTAAATTTTAAAATTTAAAGAAATATAGATAAAGATAATTATAAAGATAATTATATTGATATATTTTTCAATATATTAGATATTTATTTAAATATATAATTATTATCTATACCATTAATCCAACGATTTCTTTTTCTTGAACCCATTCTTTCACTTCTTTCTTCATAACCATAGATAGTATCAACTTTAGTTTTAATCTTTTCTTGTTGTTTAATTGATTTTGTAATTTTTCTCATGGCATCGCTTTGTTCTTCATTGTTGACAATATAATAATCAACACTAATAAATAAATAATAAAAAAATAAATTAACATAAAATTTATTATTTTTTAATATTTTAAAAATATATAAAATTTATTATAAGTAGAAAAAAAAAAAAAGCATTATAATTACTTATAAGCGGCATTATTATTGTTGTTGTTTTGGTCATAATTAACATTATTATTTAAAATAAATCCTCTCGCCATTTTGTTTCAATAATTTTTATCAAATAATCGTATGAAGTAATGGTCTAATATTTATATAATTTCAGTAAGTCATTAAAAGGTTTCTTGTATTCTTTTTTTATTATTAATATTATTTATTAAATTTATAAGTTTTTTTTTTTTTTTCTAATATTTTATCATTATCCATAATATCCAAACTTCTAACAATTTTTTATAAATAAAAAATATAAATTTTTTTTATATAAATAAAGAATGCTATATATTACATTTTATACAATGTTTATTGATAAACTTTTTCAAATAATCTTGTTTCTTCGTTAATAGTCTTTTAATAGATTTTAATTAATTATTGATATCTTTAAATGTTTCCGTATAAAAAAATAGTCGATTTTTTTTTTAAATGCTATATTATCTTGTTTTTTAAATAATATAAGATATAATTAATCATAGATAAAGATAATTTTTTTTCTTTTTAAAATTATTTACAATAATGTGGGTTAGTAATTATTGATTTTTTAAAATAAATAAAAAAAAATCTTTTTTTTTTTTATCCTTAATCTCCAATTATATATCAAAATTAATTCTAATCTTTTATAATAATTTTTTTATATTTAAATTATCATTTATTTAATAATATTATTAATTCATATAACATAATAAACAAATAAATAAATAAATAAATAAATAAATAAATAATAAACTAATAAAATAATATACAATAATAAAATATATAAATAAATAAATAATAAAATAAGAAATAAATCTGTACTATTTTAAATTTAAGTCATTAATAAAACTATCTTCATTTATCAGTTTTATATCTAATATATATCTAATATATTTCTTATATGAATAATATATATAAGAAAAAAGGATAATTATATAACAATTATCATTAGTTATTTTAACTGACTGTCAAATTTAAATTGTTTTTATATTTCTTATAAATTATTATTAATATATATGATATAATAAACAATATATTGTCTGACTATATTTTATATTACAATATATATTCTAAATTTTTATTATATATTAAATTTAGTTTATTAATTTAAATCTATTTAATTATTATTATTATAAATGGTCACATGAATCAGATGATAATATTTATATTTTCATAATAATTAAAATTTTTTTATTTTAAATTTTGTTTGTATAATAACAAAAAATATTATTTGTTTTTTTTGGGAGAGTTGCATTTCGCAATGGGGCGCATGACAAAGATTTGTAGGTTGCATTTCGCAATGTTGCAATTCGCAATGTTGCATTTCGCAATGGGGCGCATAATTGTATAAATAATTAAATAAATAAAAATATAATATAAAGAATTATTTATTTAATAATTTTTTTTTAGTTAATAATATTTTTATTTAATGATTTAATAATATTAAATATTTTTTTAATATTGAATTTTTTTTAGTATTTTAATAATATTTTATTTATTTGTTTTATTTAATGATATTGAATATTTCTTCATTATTTTTTATTTAATTAATATTGAATATTTTTTGAATATTTTTTTTATTTAATAATTTAATAATATTGAATATTTTTTGAATATTTTTTTATAATTATATTTTTTATTTAATATTTTAATAATATTGAATTTTTTTTTTAATATTTCAAATCAAAATAATTTTATAAAAATATTTAATTTTATAATGAATTTTTATTTTTATATTTTTTTTTTGTAAATAAGTAATTAATAAAAAAATATTTATTTATTTATTTGTTTCTTTTCTTTATTCTAAAATTTATATTATTTTTTTTATTTATTATTTGTTATCGTCTTTTTAATAAAAATACATATATAATACTGTTATATTATTTATTATCTTTTATTTTATTTATTATTATTCATTTATCAAAAAAATTATATAAATATATTTAATTTTATAATAAGCTTTTTTTTTTTTAATTTTTTTACTTTATTTTTTTTTTGTAAGTAATTAATAAGAAAAGAAATATTTATTTATTTATTTGTTTATTTTCTATTCATTTATTTATATATATATTTTTTATTTATTTATTTAATTTTTTTAAATTCTATTTTATTTTATTTCATAACGTGGCTTTCATAATTTGTGTTAAAAAATTTTTCATTTTTTTATTTGTTTTTTATGCGCCTCATTGCAAAAATTTAATATGCGCCCCATATCATATTGCGAAATGCAACATTGCGAAATGCAACACATTCGTTTTTTTTTTACCTATTTTTACCTGAAATAAATTTTAGATTTTTCCTTAATTAATAATTATTCTTTTGATATATGAATAAAAATATTATTAATTATTATTTTACATTATTAAAATAATAATAAATAATATTATTAAATAAAATTATTTAAATTTAACTAAAACATATAAAATATTAATAAAAATAATTTTAAATATAATAATCATTTATATTATTATTAAATATTAAAATAATATAATATATTATATTATTTTTTTAATAACAACATTTTATATATTAAAAATAATTAACTAAATAATTTTATTTAATAAAATATGACCTAAATAAAAAAATGACTTGTGTAATGACTTATTACTTAAATTATTAGTTATTCAAACTAAATATAAGTATAATTTAATGACTTAACATGTAGGTTTATTAATAATATTCTTTTTTTCCTATAGGAACACAAAATTAAAAAAAAATAATGAATAAAAAAGACAAAATATTCATATAATAAAATATATAATAAATATATCATAATAATTTTAAATACTTATAAAATAGTAAATCTTTTAGAATTGTCTTTTTTCATTATATTCCTATTATACATATATTATTTTATTTTATTTTTAATTATATATATTATTAAGAAAATAATTAAGTGAAAAAGATGGCTATATTACATATAATATTGGCAGTAAAAACAATTTAATTATTAATGTATGTGATAGTTTCTTTTTTATATTAATTAACTCTTATAACTTTATTAATATTAAAAAAAGAATTACAATATATATATATATATATAAATAATAACTTGTTTTTATTATTTAATATATATTAGTAATATACAATATTAAACAATATTATATATAATTATATAATAAATTGGATGAAGGTATTAGATAAATAATAGAGGAAATCATAAAATAATAGTATTATTAATTAAGAATTAAATAAAAAATTTTAATTGAATATATTTGACTACTAATACTAAACCTAACCCTTTATATAATAAATAGTAAATTTTATCCAAATTAATAATAAAAATTTTAATACATAATAATGTTAATTAATTAATTAATTAATTATACTTTTAATAATATTAATTATAACAGAATCATGCTTTTTCTTTTAATAATGTCATTCTTACATAGTTTTATGAAATAAAATAAATCTTTAATTTATGATTGATATTACTTATTCACATATTTAATCAATTTTACTACCCTGTTTCAAGTAAAAAATAAAGACAAAAATCAAAAAACAAAAACAAAAAAGCAAAACATTAAAAAAAAAAAGAAAATAATTATATTTATTGGTTCTTTTTATTATTATCCTTACTATTGTTATTATTTTATTTAGTATAATTGTTGTATAATTATGTATACTTTTATTAACAAAAATTAAACTTTTTATTATTATTATTATTGTTATTATTTATGAAAAAAAGTATTTAATTATATATAATTATATTACTTTTAATATATATATATATATAAAACATTTATAATTAATATATATTGTAATAATATATACATATATTTATTTATTTTATAATAAATAATTTTATATTAACTTTAATAGATCATTTTGAAAAGAATTTTATAATATTTATAATAAATAATATTTATGTTATGCGTTGTTATAGGATTGTCAAGGAAATTAATAGAAGGATATATCATTTTTTAATATAAAGTTTTTTATAATATTCATAATGAATAATATATTTTATTATAGAATTGAATTGTCGAGGATGTTTAGCAATAAGCGAAAATTTTTTGAGAAAAAATTCATTATACAATTTGGAATATATTGGAAAACCGAACTTTGTATGAGATGTTTCGAGTGAGAAATAATATTTCTAGATAATAAGATAATATAGAATTTATTAAATAATGAATATGGATTGTTGTTTAATCGAAATAAAAGAATGAATGAAATAAAGACATAAAACTTATTTTTTTCTTAATTCATATATGTTAATAGAGGAGCTATATGGATAAAATATTTTTCTTAATTCATATGTTAATAGAGGAGCTATATGAATAAAATATTTTTCTTAATTCATATATGTTAATAGAGGAGTTATATGGATAAGATATTTTTCTTAATTCATATGTTATGTTTAATCGAAATAAAAGAATGAATGAAATAAAGACATAAAACTTATTTTTTTCTTAATTCATATATGTTAATAGAGGAGCTATATGGATAAAATATTTTTCTTAATTTATATATGTTAATAGAGGAGCTATATGGATAAGATATTTTTCTTAATTCATATGTTAATAGAGGAACTATATGAATAAAATGTTTTTCTTAATTCATATATGTTAATAGAGGAGTTATATGGATAAGATATTTTTCTTAATTCATATGTTATGTTTAATCGAAATAAAAGAATGAATGAAATAAAGACATAAAACTTATTTTTTTCTTAATTCATATGTTAATAGAGGAGCTATATGAATAAAATGTTTTTCTTAATTCATATATGTTAATAGAGGAGTTATATAGATAATATTTTTTTCTTAATTCATATATGTTAATAGAGGAGCTATATGAATAAAATGTTTTTCTTAATTCATATATGTTAATAGAGGAGTTATATAGATAATATTTTTTTCTTAATTCATATATGTTAATAGAGGAGCTATATGAATAAAATATTTTTCTTAATTCATATGTTAATAGAGGAGCTATATAGATAAAATGTTAATAGAGGAGCTATATGAATAAAATATTTTTCTTAATTCATATGTTAATAGAGGTGTTATATGGATAAGATATTTTTCTTAATTCATATATGTTAATAAAGGAGTTATATGGGTAAGATATTTTTCTTAATTCATATGTTAATAGAGGAACTATATAGATAAGATATTTTTCTTAATTCATATATTAATAGAGGAGCTATATGAATAAGATATTTATTAAGAATAAATATTTATATTCAATAAGAAGTTTATTGTCAAGTATATAAATCCTTTATGAATTTGTTTTATTTGAATAATAATTGATAATATTAGAAATTAAAATTTTGATTTTTAATAGTCATCTTACTTTAATAGTCATCTTATAATAATTAATAAATTATAAGATGATTATTAAAAGATAAAACAATTATCGATTTGAATTATTAATTTTTTTTTTTTTCAAATAGTTATTACTATTTTTTTTTAAAAATAATAATGGGATGATAGGATGATAGTAGAAACAAAAAATTGATTTATAAATGTATAGAATCAATTAATAAAAATTCATAAATAATATAAAAAAATATTAAAATATCATCATTTTTATATATATAACAAGAACCATTTAATAATAATCAATAAATTATTTAAGAAAACTATTCAAAGATAATTAATTACTGATATGAATTATTGAACTTTTTTTTTAAATAGTTATTATTTTTTATAAATAATAATACATTGATATTAGAAACTCAATTAATAAAAATTTATAAATAATATAAAAAGAATATTAAAAATATAATTATCATTTTTCTAAATAAAAATATAATTATCATTTTTCTGAATAAAAATATAATTATCATTTTTCTGAATAAAAATATAATTATCATTTTTCTGAATAAAAATATAATTATCATTTTTCTGAATAAAAATATAAATAATTAAACGAGCATAAAATTAATAAAAAAAATATATATATATTATAGATAGATTATTAATATATAGAAGGAATATTTATTTTTTACAAATATAATTATTATTTCACTTTTTTCATGAATTATATAATAATAATTTTATTTATATATAAATATATGATTTAATTTTAACAGTCATCTTGAAATAAAAATTAATATATTTAGAGTAATAACTTTAAAAGAAAAAAGATTTATTAAAAAACAAGAAGACAGTGAAAAAGGTGAACAAAAATATTAAAAAAAATATAAAGAATAATGTTTGAATGAAATAAATAATACATTTATACATATAAAGATTGAAGAAAAATATTATAAAACAATCATAAAAGATTGAAAAAAATATTATAAAACAATCATATTAGATTGAAGAAAAAATAATAGTTTAAAGAGAATTGTTGAAACAATTATATATTAATATAATAATATAAATATTAATTAAATTAAATAATTATAAGACAAAATTTGTTTGAAAATGAAATGAAAAAAAAAAAAAGTTTTAATGAATGAAATTAATAAATAAATATCATTTAGTTAAGTATATATGAATGAAAAACATAAAAAGAATGAAGGAAAGAGAGAAAAAATATTTTATATGAATAAAGGTATTAATTGTAGTATCTTCCTTTTTTTTTTTTTATTATAAATAATATTTGTTTTTTAATTTTATTTTTATTGTAAAAGTTCTATTACAAAATGCCAAAAAATTTCTTGGCAGTTAATCTGAAAGTTAATTACTAATTATATATAATAAAATTATAAATAAAAAAACCTAAACACAATAATAAATAAAGACAGTAATAATAATAAATTATTATAAAAATAATTAGTGTAAATAATATCATAATTATTATTATTATTATCATTACTGTAATTATTATTATTAAATTATTATTATTATTATTATTATCATTACTGTAATTATTATTATTAAGTGTAATATCCATCATTGTAATAATAAATAATAAATAATAAATGTTAAATAATAAATAATTAATAATAATAATAAATATAAATAATAAATAATAGTAATAATTATTAAAGAGAATTTGGGTTATTAACCTAATGAAATATTATTTGGTAAATAGAAAGAAATATTACCTAATATATCATTAATAGGAATGAAAAAAATCAACCAAAACATTTTATAAATTTAAAAAAAAAATTTAATTATTTAATCATATTAATAAAGTTAAAAAAAATTTTTTAATTATTTAATCATATTAATAAAGTTAAGAGTTGAGGTTGATAAAAGAAAAATCTATAATTACAAAAAATAGGTACCAGATTATTGTGTGTAATTATAAAACATATTGAAATCTGTAATGACAAAGAATAGGTACCAGATTATTGTATGTAATTATAAAACATATTGAACTTTAAGTTATTATATATATGTTTTATAATTTATTAAAGTTCAATATGCTTTATAATTATTTTTTTTTAGTAAATTAATTATATATGTATGAATCTATCAAAAATTATCACTTTTAATTATTTTATATTTAAAAATAAAATAATAAAAAACTTTTTATTATTATTATAAAAATCAATAATGGCTATTATAATTATTGTTAATAATTATATTTTGAAAATTTCATCCACTTTCAAATATAGAGATTTTTTTTTATATATTATATTAGGCTTTTTTTTTTTTTTTTTTTCTCCCTAGTCCCTAATTTAATGCATAAAAATTAATATACACCTTGATTCATACTAAACTAAACTCAACTATTTCCTTTTTTTATTATATTTTGATTGGTTTTAAAAATTTTACAACTTTATTTCATATTAAAGTAATTATTTATAAATATTAAATATAATAAAATTATTATAGAAAAAAACAAAAAAGATTTTCAGTAACAAAAAAATACTCAAATTTTATATGAATATTTTGTAATACATTAAATTTATTAGAAGTACACATTAAAAATTAATAGAAATAATGAAATATAATACAATAACAAATTGTTATAAAAAATATTTTGAAGATGTTATTTGTCAAACATTAATTATTAAATAGAAAATTAAGAATTATACCATACATATAAAGAGATATAATATATAATAATTAATTTTAAAATTTATTTTATTTATTTGCTTATTTTTTTTTTTTTATTTTTTTTTTTAATTTTAATATTTCTGTAATGGAATAAATAAAATAAGTGATTTTTATTTGATTCCATTTATTATAGAATTTTATATTTTATTTATTTTATTTTATTATCAAGTAAGATATATATTATTATTATTATTAAGATTCATATCAATTTAAAGTTTTAAATAGTTATATATTATATGTATTGCCATTCGATTTGAATAATGATAATGAAAAGTTCAAATGAATATTATATGGAGAAATATATATACATTTATTTGTATATATTATTTATTTTTTATTCTTTAATTTGAACTTATTTAATGTTAAAACTTATTAAAGTTTTTATCTATAAATTTATCTTTAAATTATTTATCCAATATTATATTCTTGGTAAAAAAAATTTAATTATTACCATAAATGTTTAAATGTTATTAATTTTTTATTCTTTAATTTGAATAATTAATACAGTATGAATCAGTATAAAACCTAAGTATTATTATTATTTTTTTTTTCTACTATTTTTTTCGTTTTTGTAGTAATACGTCAAAATAGTTAATATATATATGAACTTTAGTGTTTTATTATTTCTCTAAGTAAAACTTTAATATTTAAGACTTTTTATTGATAATTTTCATAACTGAATTCTTAAAATACTAAAGTCTTCAATATTAAATATAAAAAACTAATCAATTAACATTATATCAATAATCATTTTAATTAAATAACAAATGTAGTTTTATTTATTTCATATTTCATATTTTTCATGATATAATAATAATTGTAATAATAATAAAAATAATAAATAAATAAATAATAAATAAATAAATAAATAAATAAATAAATAAATAAATAAATAAATAAATAAATAAATAAATAAATAAATAAATAAATAAATACATAATAAATAAATAATGAATAATAATGATAATAAAAATAATAAAAATAATAAAATTAATAATAATAATAAATATAAATAATAATAAATAATAATAAATAATTATGTATTTTATAATCATACAATTATTATTATTCTTAATTATTTATAATAAAACTTTTATAATTTTATCAATATCTTATCATATTTTAATACATTACAATAAAAATATAATACAATAATAAAAAATCCTATAAATAATGAAAAATTTCTTATATGAAATTTTTCATTATTTTACATTATTAAAAATTATTTAATAATATATATATAAATATAAATATATATATATTATATATATAATAAATATATAATATGTAAAAATTATTATATAAATTTAGTAATAAATTATGCATATTTTTTTAGTCAAGTTATATCTTATTGAAAAAAAGTCACCGTTAAGAAGTAAACCGTTAAGGTATCTAAAGCTTATTTATAAATATTAATATTATTTACTATTTTCAATCCTTTATTTATTTATTTATTTATTTTTTTTATTCCTATAATTAATTTTCATAATTATATAATAATAATAATAATAATATATTTTTTATTATATATTTATTATAATAAAAGGAATAAATAAATAAAGATTTCCAAAAATTTTCAAATCCTTTTTTTTTTTATATTAAAAATTTATAAATATTTTGATGATGTTATATAAAATAGTATAATAAAAAAAAAAACAATAATAATTATAACAATATCTAATATTTAATATAATAATAATAATAATAATAATAATAATAATAATAATAATAATAATAATAATAATAATAATAATAATAATAATAATAATAAATAATAATAATAATCTTAATCATTAATTATTTAATATCATTATAATATCATTATAATAATTATTAATATTATAAATATTATTATAGTATTATTTAATATTTTTAATAATAAAAAGATTAACATTGAAAAATTTAATTATTTATTGAAATTTATGAATAATAATAAATAATTAATCCTAATATTAAATATTAAAAATTTGTTTCCTTTTTTGAAGATAAAAATAAAGTTTTTATGGATTTATATTAAACTTAATATATTAATAATTATTTTAGACTAGATAGAATATTCAAACTGTAACATTTTTTAATATTAAATCAATTATTAAAGTTTATTTATTATTAAATTATTCAGAAATTTTAATTAATTTTATAATATATATACTATTTAATAATATATAATAAAATAACTTAAAAAAAAAGGAAATAGTAAGAAAAAAGAATTTTTTTTCAATTTTTTAGCCTATTTGTATTCCTTTAAATATTAAATGATTGGAAATACAAAATATACTAAAGTTCATTTTATCCAATTTTATATTAAAAAAAATTCTTACTATATATAAAAAAATAAAAAAATAAGATATAAAGTTTATATATATTATAAAATGTATATAATATATAGAAAATGAAAATAATAAATATATAGACGAAAATAAAAAAGACATTTAATTTAAAAAAAAAACGAAAATTTTAATATATTAATTGTAAAAAAAAAACGAAAATTTTAATATATTGAACAGTAAAAAATTCGAAATTTTAATATAAAACGAAAATAATTAATGGTAAGGAACAATATTTCTAAATATTAATTATAACAACGAAAATAAAAAAAAATATTAATATAAAAAAATGAAAAATTAAAATTATGAACGAAAATAAAAATAAAAAAAAAATAATATTGAATACAATTAAAACAATAGGATAAAAAAAAATAGAAGATCAATTCATGATTAATCATTACTTTTTTTAATTTGTAATAGTTTTGTCTACCATTTATATAAAAAAGGAAAAATTTTATATATAAAAAATAAGCTTAATTCTTAATAATAATAATAATAATAATAATAATTATAGTATAATATTTAAAGTTATCCTAATAAAAGAAAGCTAATAAAGTTTTTTTTTCTTTTTTTCTTTTTTATTTTCTTTTATATATAAATAAATATATTAATTATAAAATATAAGTAAAAAATAAAAAAATATATATTATGAATATATAAATAATATAATATAATTAGTAATAAATTATAATGGACAAAGATTAAAAAATTATTTTTATCATACATATTTTATTATTGAATAAATGAAAAATAATAATTTAACTTAATTTTGAGTTGTTTTTGTAATGAAACACTTGTGTAACAAATAAAAGTAAATCGAATTCATTAATATCATATGAAAATATAATCAAATTATATAATAAATAAATAAATAAATGAATATATATATAATAATATATAATATATAAATAAATATATAATATATAATATATAAATAAATATATATAAATATATATAAATAAATGCATAATTATTATAAATGTATTTTATTTTCTTATTATAATATTAATAAATATTAATAAAAAATAGTATTATTAGTAAAGAAAAAGGAGAAAAATTGTGGTAAGGAGAAAACTTTAAATAAATATATTGTACTATAATTAACATGGTATTAATGTTGAATATCAAATTATTTATTATTTATATTATTTAGTATTTATTATTATATATTATTAGATATAAAAAAATTCTTTGTACTTTTACATAATAATAAGAAAAATAAAGATTGCTTTATTATTGTTATATAAATAAAGCAATCTTTAATATTTTTATATCCATTTATGGATGATAAAATGATAAAAATAATATTATAAATGAAAATAAGGATTTTTTTCTTATTCTATTATATATAAAATATAATACTTTTTAATGTTAAATTAATTAGGTAAATCATAATAATTGTTTTAATAAAACTATTATGCATGATTCATCATTGTATATTACTCTTGTATATTTATTAAAAAATAATATAATAATATGTAATATTGTATTATAAAAAAAATTTTTTTTTTAAACTTTTTTATCTATAATATTTATAGTATTACAACAATAAGTCTTAAGTTTAATACTTATTTGTGTAAAATCATAAAATAAGATCTAGAATAAAAACATTAATATTTAATATTTCTAATTTATCTTTTTATCTGTTACAAATATTTAAAAATTTAATAATAGTTTTCAAGATTTTCAATTGTTTACTAAATAGATAACTTTTTTTTTTTTTTTTTTGTTTTCTGTATTTGCAATTTAATAATTATAATTAATATATTTACTATTAAATAAAGAATAAATTAATATATGTTGTATAACAACACACAAAAAATTTTTTTTTCTCAAGAACAAATAAAATTCAAAATCAAATAACTTTATTTTGAGTTATATTAAAAAAAAAATTTTTTTTAATATTTTTTTTAATATTTAATTATTTAATAACATTTTAATAATTTTTAATATAAAATTAAGTTTTATCCATCATTTTAAATGAAAATTAAAAAAAAAAGAGTTATTGGATAAGTGAAAAAAAAATTTTTTTTTTATTCCAATAAAATAACATGTTATTTTTTAAAAACTATTTTTATGTTTTTTATTATTAGTTTATTATTCCGGTATAAGATATGTAAAATAAAGTAAAAAAAAAAAAAAAAAAAAAAAAAAAACAAATTAAAATCATTCTACTACCTATTATTATAACATTCAATTATTTATTTCATTTAAATTTTTTATTTGATTATTATAAATTTGTTTATAGATTTTTAATGTTTCATTTATATAGTTTCATACAAAATTTTTGAGTTTTAATAGATACATTCTGGGGATAATAAATAAGTATTAAACATTAAACATATGACTTTTTTTATTTTAGCCTATTTATGTTTTATATATTTTAAGTGATTTAAAATACATAAAACATTAATTATATATATATTTTTTACATTTTTTATTTTATTATATATATATTTATATAAATTTTATATTTTATTTAAATTTATATTAAAATAAGATTATTATTAAAATTCAAATATTTTCTGTAAGAGATATATGTGCGTCTTTTGAAATAAATAAATAAATAAATAAATAAATAAATAAATAAATAAATAAATAAATAAATAAATAAATAAATAAATAAATAAATAAATAATTAATTAAATAAATAAATAACTAAATAAATATTTAATTAATTAATCAATTAAACCAAAACTAATTAATATAAAACTATTTTGTAATCATAATTCTAATATATAGTGGATTATTATATATCCACTATTTCATTTTTTTATTTATTATATATTATATTTTAATTAATAATAAATATTATACTACAAAAAATATTCAAATATATGTAAATGTTATACATAAATTTTATTTGTTTTAGAATATATTAAAGATTATTCTTGTACTATATAATAATTATCATTATTTAATATTATTTCATATTTTTATAATAATTTTATATTAAGTATTATTTTATTATTTTATATTATTTTATATTAATGAATATAAACATATTAATAATAAAAAAAAAATAAAATTAATCATAAAACCTAATAAGTGACCTATATAGAAAAACTTATTTGTATTTCTTTTCATATAAATTTTAAAAAATAAGAAATTATAAAAAAAACAAAGATTTCCTTATTCTTATTAGTACAAAAATAATTTAAATAATAATGATTTGTAACATTAATATTAAATTAAAAAGTATTATTCATAATATTGGTATAATTTATTATTTTGTTTGTTGTTTATTGTAATAAATTTTTTTATATATTTTTTTATTTTATTTTTATATATATATTTTATATTTTTATTTGAATTTATATTATATTAGTATTATATATTACAGATATATTTTTAGATTATTTTTAATGTTACCTATTGTGTCATTATTATATATATATTAGGTATAATTTTTTTAATATAGCATAATTTTATATTGAATAATATACGGCAATACACCAGAAATAGGAGATTTATGGTACAAATTAATTACCATTTTTTGAAACGATACATTCATTTATGTATATGTAACACAAATGTACATGGTCATTTAATTAATGATAAATTAAATTTTTATAGAGAATAATACTAATATTAATACTAATAAAAATATAATAAAAACAATATAATAATGATGATGATAAACAATCCCATATTTAAAATTTTTACATATTGATAGAATAAAAAAAAATATCAAGTTTTCTATAAAAAATTGAATAGAAAATACAATAAAGTAATAAATAAATAAATAAATAAATAAATAAATAAATAAATAAATAAATAAATATATATATATATATGTATGTATATATATATTTATTAATGAATAAAATATATAAAAACTAATTTATTTTATATAACATAAAAGTATGCATTGATTGTTTTAAAATTTTTGGCTTATTATTTACTTAATACTTAAAATGGTAGTTTTTTATAATTTTTTAATAATTATGTTTTATTATTTAATTTTTTTTTACATCATTTTTAATTCTATATTAATTATAAAAAATAATTAAAAATAATAATTATAATTTAAAAAAGAAAATATATAAAATAAATTATTAATTTATTTAATTCTATTTAATCATATAATAAATTTTTATTCATTAATTATTTAATTTATTAATTATAGTTAACTCTTTTTAATAAATTAAAATATATATATATAAAAAAAGAATAATTTATTTATTTATTTATTTATTTATATATATTTATTTATTTAATTTAATTAAAACTCAATATAAAAAAAGTATAATTTATTTATTTTATATATTTATTTATTCAATTTAATTGAAACTCAATTTAAAAACATTTATAGAATTAATTAGATTTTATAGAATAAAGATTTATTAAATAAATTTTACTTTGACATGATTAATATTATTATACTGAAATATTAAAAATAAAAAAAATAAAATTAAAAATTAAAATAATCCTAATATAAAATAAATAGTGAAATAAAATATACTAATAAAACAAAAATAAAACAAAAATAAAATAAAAATAAAATAAAATAATTAAGAAATCAAAAGTAATTAAGAAATAATAAATAAAATAATTATTGATATAATATTTAATTAATAAATAAAGAAATAAATATGAATGTTTAAGAAATAATAATAATAATAATAATAATAATAATAATTATTAGTATTAATAGAAATATAATTTAATATTATATTTTAAGAAAATCATTAATTATTAATATAAATTAATAATGATTTAAATTATTTATTATTTATATTATTATTATAATAATTAAAATTATATTGTAGGTAAATCATTATTGTTTTTTATATTCTTATTATTTTTATTATTATTATCCTATTGTCTTAAAAAGATCTAAATTTATTTTATTTTTATTATATTGTTTTTAGAAGATCTAAATTTATTTAAATAAAAATATATCCCTATAATTTCAATGATTATAGGGATGTTATTATATTCTTTTTTTTCTTTCTTATTATTATTATTAAAAATTAACGGTAGATAATCTAAATTCTGATACTGAATACTGAACACTATTTTTTTTTTTTATTTAATTTCAAAACAAATGTATTTTTATTCTTTATTTCTTTTATTTATTTATTTATTTTCTGATTGATTTTCATTTTAAAAAAATTTTTTTTTCTTGTATTTTAAAATTTGAACATTATTTTATTGACCCAAAATTTAATTTAATAGTGAAATTGTTTAAAATTTTAATAATTATAAAATTGCTATTCATTATTATATAGTAAATACAGTTTTTATTCGTGTAATAAAACTTAAATATACTATAATGTTATTTATTTATTTATTTATTATTAATATTATATTATAATAATATATTTCATTATATTTTATTAATATTATATTATAATAATATATTTTATTATATTTTATTAATATGTTTATTTTTCATTATTAATGGAAATTAGTTAATAATTAATATATAATTTTTAATTATAACTTTTTTTTAGTTATCTTTATAAATTAAAATAGATAAATATTAGTTTTTAATTAAAGTTATAGATGGAAAATTAAACTTAGGTTAGTTATTAATACTTATATTGAGCTAATGTTAATTAACTTTAACAAGTTAGCTCAATGTATTATTATTATTTATAACTAACCTTAGTTAACTAAATTTACTTGAAAAAGAAAAAGCAAAAAAAAAAAAAAAAGATTTTAATTTCAGATTATATATATATAAAGTATTAAGACGATATTTTATTTTATTTCATTTTTATTTTTTATTTTTTATGTATGCTTCTTATTTTTATTAATTTCTTGGAAATTTTAAAATTTTAAAATCATAAAATAGAATATATAAAAAAATTAATTAAAATCAAATAAATAATTAGTCTTCTATATCTATAATTTTTAAAATAAGGAATATAACTATAAAATTTTTAAAATGTTAAAAATTTTAAATAATTAATCATCTAAGATTAATAAAGTAAATTTTAATTATTTTAAATATCTTAAATAGGAAATAAACCTAAATTAAGGTAAAGAAGATTATATAATTCTTTAAATTTAAGTATTAAAGAATAATTAAAAATATATATATATATAAAGGTAACTTATATATAATTATTTTAAATTGAAATATTAAAAAAAAAAAAAAAACAAAAGAAAAAATTGAATAATCAATTTTTTAATTATTAGTTAATGTTGTCTTATAAAGTTTTTTAATCACATATATACATTTATAATAACATTTTTTATAGTTTTTTTTTCCTTATTTTATTTTTATTTTAATTTTAAAGTTAAAAAAATTCGTATATTAAAACAGTTTTTTTTTTTTTTTTTTTTTTTAATAACAGCACATATATATTATATTTCATTAAATGTAATGAAATTAAATAAAATAATTTAAAATTAAAGTATATTTAAAAATAAAAAAGTTGATAAATTAAATAATAATAATAATAATAATAATAATTTCTTGTAATATTTAATTAAATTATTTTTTATTCTATTTATTAATTAAATTTTATATATAATTTACATGATAATTAAAAAAAAAAACTTTTTATTTTTTAATTTGAAATATTATAGATTTAATATATTAAAATAATAAATTATTAATGAAATGAAAAAAAGGTTATATTTTTTACCAATACTACGTTAATGTTTTATTTTTATTAAATGTAAATAATCTTACTATAAAAATGTCATTCCATATTAGTTGATATGATTTAAAAGATTAGCATATTATAAAAAGTTTAAATTTTATAACTATATATATATATTATTTTTATTATTCATTATTAGTTTTTAATATGTCTATTGATTTAGACATTTAGACAAACAATAAAAATTAAAATTATTATTTTTCATTAAAGCAATATATATATGTACATATAATTTATGTAATTTATATATATTGTCTTTTATATTTTTTTTCTTATATATATATATAAAATATTGTAAATGTCTATTTTTTTTTTTTTAATTCTTTTTTATAATATTTAAAATATTTTAAATGTCTTTTTTTCAATTATTTTTTTTTATAATATTTAAAATATTTTAAATGTATTTTTTAATTATAATTTTTTTATAATATTTAAAATATTTTAAATGTATTTTTTAATTAACTTTATTTTTGGCTAAGCTAACAATTTTAATCTTTTTTTCCATTTTTTATTTAATAAACTTATGTATGTATGTATTTTTTTTTTTAAAATTATTTTATTTAAAGTTGATTGAAATTTTAAATTTTAATTATTTTTAATATTTAAAAGTTTATTTATTAAAATTCGTTTTATTTATTTTTTTTTTTTAAAAAATTTATTATTAAAATAACCATGGTTTAATTTTTTTTAGTCATATATAAATAAATTATATGAAATTTAAAATAATTACAATTTATTATACATATCTTATGTATTTTAAAACTCCATTTTCTTTTATCTACAGCTTTCTTAAATATTTTAAATGCGTATTTTTTTTTTTTCATAAATAAACAAAAATTAACTTGTAATAATAATAATATATATATTTTAAATTTTATTTTCTATTTTTTATTTTCTATTTTCTATTTTCTATTTTCTATTCTCTTTTTTCTTTTTTTTCTTTTTTCTTTTTCTTTTTTTATGTTATTAATAAAAAATTTTATTAAAAAAATCATAATTTAATTGTAATTAAAAAAATGTCCATCAAATTTATACTTTAAAACTTTATGGTCAATATTAATTTAATAATTTTAATTTTTTTTCCTATGTAAATCAAATAAGCTAATAAAATATCAAAAAGGTTATATGGAATTAATAATATAATTTCATATAATATAATTTTTTTTTTCTTTTTTTCCTTTTATTATTATTATTATGTCACCCTTCGATTATATTCTTTTTATGCATTATATATAGCATATTTTAATTTTTTATATGATAAAAAATAATAATAGTAAAATCTAATATAGAAAAAAAAAGTAATAATTATAATATAAAAGTAAAACAAATAAAAAAATAGTGTAACTGGAAAAAATCACACAGAATTTTAAAATAATAATAAAGATAAATAATTAATTTTTTTTTATTTTCCATTAATAATCAATATAATAATTAAATAATTTTTTTTTATTTTCCATTAATAATCAATATAATAATTAAATAGAAATATAATATATACATTATTATTTTATAATAAAAAAAATAATTATTATGCTATATTAAAAAGATAAGAAAATATTAATAATAGTAATTTTATTTTCCTTGTGATACAAAGATCAACCAAATTTAAATTAATAATAAATTTGAAATATATATATTTTTATTTAAGACAATTAAGGAAAAAAACGAAAATTGATAAGGAGTTTAATCTATTAATAGGAAAATTTCTATTACTAAATTATTTTATTTTATATAATATAAAATTTATTTTTGTTTTACACTATTTTATTTTAATTTTTAATCATTTAAGTTTTTTTCTTAATAATTTAAGTTTAATATTCTATATTTTTTTTTTTTTTGCTATGACCGGGGTATGCTTCTTTGACCTTCCCTAATGTGAAGCAGTAAGCCCACTCCCTAATAATTAGGTGGTAGTGTGTCCCTCATGGACTGCCATACTGAAAGTCAGCTTCGGCTTTCCCAATCATGTACAATAATTGCTGAATTTATATCCGCAAGCCACACATTCTCGGTGCCCGACAAACCTCAAACAAGGCTGATGAAAAGCCCAATGGTCACGTGATTCTAATTCACTTGGTTATTCTACGTTATTGATTGGTACAGGTTGGATTTTCTCAAAGAAACAATATTAAAGACTATAAGTGTCAGGCAGTACAATAAATTATTAAATTAAGAAGTTTGGTATAATTAAGGAAGGACAATACTTAACCTGGCGGTCGAACAAGTCCTGATGAAAAACCCACATAGAGGAAACATCAGACCCGCGGGGTCGAACCAGAGACTTTATGTATGCTAAGACAACGCCTTAACAACCAGGATAAAAACTGGTTTGACTTAATATTCTATAAATATTCTATTTTATTTTATCTTTTTATCTTTCATAATAAAAAATAATAAATAATAAAGTTTATTAATAAAATAAGTTTCCAATAAAAAAAAAGATATTCATATTATATAATTCTTGTGTCGTTTATTATTAACCATATAAAATACTTCAATATGTAAATCAAAAAAAAAAAACTAGTGAGGAAATAAATAATAAAATTATAGTTTAATAATATTAAATATAATTTATATTTTAAAATTTTATATAAAATAAAGTTTATATATTATAAATTATATATAACTATTATGAAAAATGAAACGTAAATACAAAGATAAATAAATATTTTAAAATTACTAATAGTTTTAAAAATATTAAAAATGAGGTGATTTTTGTTTGATTATGAAAAAAAAAATTAAATTTAATCTATATTTTTTTAAGTGGAGAATCTTTAGGAATAATTGACAAGCCGTTTGATTTTTTTTGAATATTAATTTTTTGTATTTATTTTAGTAAAAAAAAAAAAAAAAAGGATTTTATCATATTATTTTTAAGTTTTATTATATATTATATTTAATATATATTATAATTATATAATGGCTTTTTTTTTATTTTCGTTTTAACGGCATAATTGATCCACTTTTATATTTTATCTTTTTTTGTTTATTTATTTCTTTCTTTCAATTTATATATTTATATATATATTTAACTTTTATATATCTATTGCTTTTATTCCTATCCATTACTTTTTGTTCCTATCCATTCATTTTTAATTTTTTTTATATGCATAAAAGTCAGGAATATTATTGAATAATATATTAATTATTATTATGTTTTTTTTTTTATTTTATAAATTTTTCTATAAATAATTTTTAATTTTTTCATTTAAATATTTAAAAATATTTTTTATATAATGTAAATAAAAATAAAGGTAAAGAAAAATTTTAATAAAAATAATAAGCAAAACAAAAAAGCCCAATAGAACAATGCAAAAAAGCCTAACAATACAAAACAAAAAAAAGCCAAAAACTATAAAACAAATGTAAATAATAATATGTACAAAAATTATTTAATAAATAATATATAATATATATATATAATAATATTTCTAAATATTATTTAGTACAAAGAAAAATAAATATTAGATTATATAAAAAAAATTATGGATTTTTTATCATAAATTTTTTTTGTAACTATTAAGTTATTAACTATTTTTTAAGGATATTGTTTTTTCAATTTAATTTATTTATATATATATTACTATACATTTATTTAATAAAATATATTTAAATGTTATCATAGTGTATATAATCAATATTATTTTATTTATTTAATATTATATATTATGATTTTGTGTATGGAACATACGCCTCATCTTAAAACTTTTATTTTATGTAATTTGGATTATTTTTTATTTATTAATTATCCTTTTTTGGTTATCATCTCCTATATTTTTTCAAGAAAGAAAAAAGTACTTTCTCTATAATCCTTTTTTAATTTAATAAATTAAATCTTTTACCTTGTATTTCCTTAATTAACATATAAGGAAAGTATTACAAAATGGAATAATGAAAAAAGTATTTCAAATAATAATTAAATTAGTTAAGAAAATTATGTTTAAAATATGAATGGTTAAAGTAAATGAGTACAAATATATTAATATTTTGATATATTATTCTAAATATTCTTTCATTTAGTAAATTATATATTAAAAATAATTAACAAACTTTATATATTATATAAAATTTTATGGAGTAATATATACATTAAAATATATAATAATATAATAATATATTAATTTATTATAAGATTATTAAACAATTAATTTATCTTTAGCTAATTTAAATGGATTAACCCTAAAAATAATATAATATATTAATAATATATTAATTTAAATTCTTTTTTTCTTTAAATTATATTCATATATATTCTTTTATATATTAAATTTTTTTTCTTTTTTTCTTTTTGGAAATAATATATTATTATTATTTCTTTATTTCCATTATTATTAGTCTTCCAATCTTTAATATAAATTATTATTATGTGTTTGATAGTTATAATATATATAATTTTTTTTTAATATTTATACATATATATAACATAATATAATAATAAAAATATACTCCTTTTTTTATGTAAAATTTTTTTTAATATTATTTATTTAATAAAATATTTAATATTATTATAACATGGAATTATTTCCATAAATATTAAGAAAAAAACAAAACAAAACAAAGAAAAAAAATTATTATTAGTATTATTATAAATATATATATATATAAAAATTTTAAATTTATAATAAATTTAATATATAGTTTATATAATATACTAAAATAAAGTTTTTTAAATTTTATCTTTAAATATTTATCTTTCAGAATAATAAATAAATAAATAAATAAATAAATAAATAAATAAATAAATAAATAATAAATAAATAAATAAATAAATAAATAAATAAATAAATAAATAATAAATAAATAAATAAATAAATAAATAAATAAATAAGTAATTTTTCTTATTCAATAGCAAAATAAGTTTTAATATTAAAATATATATATTCAAATAAAAATACAAAAAAATAAAAATAAGCCAAAATAAAAACAAAAGAATGCAATTTTTAATTATATTATGTTTTACTTTATATGATTTTATCATATAGGAAAATTTATAATATATTTGTACCTTTTTTTATTAATTATGTTTTTTTTCATTTTTTATTTTTATGACTAAGAAAAAAAAGAATACAAACAATTCTTTGTTATTAATAGTCATCATTAATAAATTATTAAATAAATAATAGTTATCTAATCTAATAAATAATAAATAAATTAATACATATTAATAATAATTATAAATAATGATACATCGTTACATAATTAAATTACAATTAATATTAAAAATTTAGATATATCATTCGTAAAAAAAAAATAATTAAAAAAAATTTATTATGTATTACATATATATATTTTTTTGTTTTAAATTTATTTTGTTTCATTTTTTATATTTATTTTGTTATAATTAAAATGTACAATAAATTAATTTATAATTATTAGCATTATTACTAATTAATTAAGTGGATTTTTTATTCATTGTACAATAGTGCAATAAATAAAAAATCCACCTTTCAATAGAAATGGTAAAAATGAATAATTAATTATAATTAAAATTATATTTTACAAATATAATTATCTTTTATTAAATATATATTTAGAAATTAAAAATAAAAATAAAATGATCATTTATTACTGTAATACCTAAATAAATAAAAAATAAATCAATAATATTCTATTATAAATGATTTTCATTATCGAAATAAAACATAATTATAATTTTCAATTATTATTTTTCCATTTTAATAACTTTGTAATTGTGTAATCGATTACATATATTTTTTTAGAAACCTATGAAATCTTTTATATCATGTTGTACAATGACAAAACCACTCTTTTTTTTTTTTTTTTAAAAAAAATGTAATAATGAAAGAAATTTAAAATAAAAATTAAAGATTAAAAATAGAAACAAAAAAAATAAAAAAAAATTAACTAATTTGATTACATAAATTTTAATAAATATACAACAATAGATTATAATTAAAATTAATAATAAAGTGGTAAAAAATTGTCATTTAATCATAAGATTATTTTATGATTAATAATTTTTTTTTAATTATTAAGAAAAATTACAACCCATCCATATATATATAATATTAACTATAAAGTAAGTTTAATATATATTAATAAACATTTTTAATATTTTAATTTCCTATAAAAATCAAATACATTATTAATTTAAGTTTATAAATATTATGTAAATGAACCCCTTTTATTTTTCCGTTTTGTCAATTTTTGTAAATAATAGTAAGAAAAAATAAATCAAAGATTAAAAAAGAAAAAATAAATATAATAAAAAATATTGTTATATAATACATTTTTTTTATTATTTATTATAATTATTAATTTATCTTAATTATTTTTATGTATTGTTATTATTATTTTTTTATTTATCTTTTCCATCATTTATAATACCATTGTTTTTTTTCTTTTTCTTTCTTTCTTGCTATTATTCTTCTTTTTATATTTTTATTTTTTTAAATCCTTAAAATTTTAATTGTCTTTTTTTATTCCTTTTCTTTACATAAAATAAAATTATAATTGTCAACTCTCATAATATTAATAATAATAAAAATAGAGATAGAAAATTTAATATTCTTTTTTAGGACAAGAAAAATAAAAAAAAAATTTTTCCATTTAATTATTATTATATTTATTATTCATATAAATTTTATACTAAAAAAGTAAAAAATAATTTTTAATTATATATAAATAAATAAAAAAAAAATAAAAAAAGAACTAAAAATAATAAAATAATATAAAAAAAAAAAAAAAAAAAGAAAAGATGGTAAATTAAATTCAACCGATTTTTTTAATAATGAAAAATAAATAATTCAACCGTGCTTAATTTAATATAAAAATATTAAATAAATATATTAAATAAGATTATTTAATTATATATGTATAAAATATATAAATATATATATTTCTTTTTGATATATAAAAGAAATAAAAAAAAAATTAATATGTTAAGTAAAAAAAAATAATATAATAATATATTATTCAATATATTAATTTTAATTAATATTAATTTATTTTTTATCTTTAACATATATTTAATTTAAATAATTGTATATTTCATTGTTAGTCTATGTTGTACATGTACTACCGTAAATTGGTATAGATAATAATAAATTTAAAAATTAATTAATTTTTTGGGCATGCCCAAATATATTAGATTAAACCAACAACTATAAATTAATTATGAGTAATAAGGAATAAATGTAACAAAATCCCCCTTAAAATAATATATAGTTTAATCAATAAATAAAAGTATTATACAAAATAGTATTATAAATGTATGGATGATTTGATTTATATTATTATTATAGAATATTAATAATATATTATCATTTAATATTATTATTCAATTATTATTAATAAATATTTATTTATAATAATATTATTATTATTCAATTATTACTAATAAATATTTATTTATAATAATAATATTATTATTCAATTATTAATAAATATTTATTATAATAATATTATTATAATATTATTTATTTTTAAACAATAATAAATATTAAAAATTTAATATAAAAATTATTAATAAGAAACTTTAATAAATATATTTTTTCTTTACTTTAAGGATTTTAAAATATTAACATTATACATTTTATATTTAAACTTTTTCAAAAAAAACCTATAAAGGAAAATATTTTTATTAAAAATAAAAGTTAAAATACCAACAATAATTTAATTTTATTATTTTTTTTTAAAAAAAAAAAAAAAATAGGCTTTGAATTGTAAAAAAGGAAAAAAAGAATAAATTAACAATAATAATAAGAAAATTTTAAATAACTTCTATTAATAATTAACTAATTTTAATTACTTTTTTAAATTGTTTTATACATATATTAATTATTATATATATTGTCTTAATAAAAAAAGTACCAATTTATGGGTTATTTTAAAAGATTACTTAGTAAAGTCTTTTTTTAAGATTCTTATTATTAATGAAATAATAGCCTTTTTTTTCTTTTTTTTTTAATTATATGATATTATAATTATTTAGAAAAAAAAATATCCATCTTTTCAAAAAATATATATAATATATAATGTTTTTATTAATAAAATAATTAATTATATTATTTTTATTTAATCAATATTAATATTCTATTTATTTATTATTTAATATTTATTTTTTTTATTATTAATAGTATTACAAAAGAAATAAAATTTAATAATTTTATAGTATCATAATAATAATATAAAACATTTTCAATTAAAACTTTACATAAAAGGAAATAATTGGTATTATTATGACTCATTCCATATATGGAAATATGGAAATTAGTAATTATATTAGATTAATAAATTTTTTTTTAAATGTAACATTATTCATATATGAGTATATAAAATAAATATATGAATATATAAATAAAATATTGATTCATTATGTACATTAATGAATTATTTAATTATAATAATTAACACAAATAATGAATTAAATGAAATCAATAATGAATATTTTTTATAAGTTAAATGAAATCACTAATGAATTTTTTTTATGAATTAAATGAAATCAGTAATGAATATGATATTTTTTTAGAGTTGATTTACTAGATACATAATAAGCTTATATTCAAATAAATTTAATATAAAAAATATTAACTCTATTAATACTATTATTATTTATAACAGTATTTTTTTTTTAAGTTTTTGAGTTATGGTCATATTAAATAATAATAAAGTCATAATAATTGTAATTATTCTCGAAAAAAAAAGAAAAAAAAAACATAATAATGGATTAAATTTTTAACTCGTAAAAAAAAAAATTTTTTTTTCTTGATTTTATTTTTTGGTACAAATTAATCATAAATTTGTTTTATCTTATTACACAGAATATTTTAATTTAATTTGTACATCTTTACACAATACTGATTATAATTTAAATAATTAAACTAATTAAAAATAAATAAAATATTTTATTGTAATATTATCATTTAGAGTTTTTAAAATTAATAAAAATAATGTTTTTTTTTCTTAATTGGGATATTTTTGATGTTGATTAATTTCCACATAAAATAAAAAAAAAATTTTTTTTTTGTTTGACACAACAACCAAACATCAATTAATCAACACAAAATAAATTATTAAATATATTTAAATATATTTAAATATAAATATAATAATATAAAATAATATAAAATGACATAAACAGTATTAATAATATAAATTATATAATAATATAAAACAATATAAAACAATATAAATAATATAAATAATAAATATAAATAAATAAATAAAAATATAAATAAATAATATAAGATAATATAAAAATAATATAAATATTAATATATAATAATAATAAAAAACAAAAACAAAACAAAAAAAAAAAAAAAAAAAAAAAAACAAAAAAACAAAAACAAAAAAATAATAATTAATAGATTAAAAAAAAAAGTTCAATAATACACAAATATTTATTAGAACCAATACTAAATAAACTAAATAATATTTGTATAATATTTGTTTATTAATTTTTTATTAGTATACAATAACATCTTTATTATTATTTTTTTTTAATTATATAAATCATACAAAAATAATTAAAAAGAAATGATTAATTATATAATAATTTATATAATAAACAATATCAATATTCAGAGAGAGAGAGAAAGAAAAAAAAAAAGAAACTAATAATAACAATTGCATTTAAATTTTAATTTTTTCTAATATTTTCTTTTATAATATATGTTTATTAAAAAAAAAAGGATTTTGCATAGTTAAGTTGAAGTTAAACTTTAATTAAAATAACAAATAATAATTACCATGTATTAATTATTTATTATTATATATTATATATGAATAAGATAAAAAATTTATATTTATATATAGTTAACAATATAATAGTAATAAAATTTTAAATTAAATATTTTAAATAAAAGATTAATCCTAGTCTAAACAATAATAATAATAATAATAAAAAGTTACAGAAAAAGAATAAAAATTAATATTTACTATTAAAAGTAGAACTTTTTTTATGTAATAATTAATATAATTATTTTATAATTATTATTTATAATTATTAAAAAAAATCATATGAAAATAAAAAAATTTATAATAAAAAAGTACAAATTAATATATTTATATATTATTAAATTTTACATATAATAATAATTTTTTATGATTATTGGATTAATATATTTATATATATTATTAACTTTTATACTGTTTTTTTTTATATTAATATTAATTAGTGTTTAAAACATATATAAAATATTGATATATTTTATTAATGCCTATTAATATATATGCTACATATGTTGTATAATTATTGTTAATTAATGTATAACTTTATTATATAATTTTTATTTTTTTTACTTCAAACTACTTAATTAAAAAGTTGGTTGAGGTTTATAATTTAAAAGGCTATTTATTGTCTATTTAAATGAAAGTATTCATTTTTTAAAACAATAGAATTTTTTAATGAAACAATATTCTTCTTAAAATAATAATTTACAGACAATATATAGTTGTGTTTCTAAAAATTTCTATTTTTTTTTTATTTAATAAAAGAACTCATTTTTTTTTATTAATTACTAATAAATATGATAATGGTATTATATATATAAACATTTTTATTTTGTCTATTTTTAAATATTAGAATAAATATTAATATAAATGATTATTTATTTTTACTTGGCTTTGTTTATAAATGTTTTTTTTTTTTTTTATTATGATATGATATTAATTATTAATATTAGTAATAATAAAAAAAAAAAGATAATAATATCACGATATTGTTTTTTTTTTCTTATTGTGTTAAATAGAATTGTAAAATATTTTTTTTTTTTTACTTCTTTTTTAAAACGTTTTTTATCTTTATTTGACCATAAGAATATATTATAGAAATAATCAATTGTTTTGTATTCAATTATGAAGTAAATAAAATAAAATATTATAGAATTAAATGGCAGTGTGAAAGAATAAATTTATTATAGTTTTATTAAAGATTAATACAAATAATAAATAATAAATAATTAATAATAAATAATAGTAGTTAATTTATTGTTTTTTTTTTTTTATTATAAAAATTAAATATAAACAAATTATAGTTTAAAAAAATTTTTACAAAAAAAAACCTAAGCCTTAAATGAAAACAATCTAGACTTTTTTTTTTCTTTATAAAAGTATAAAAGGAAAATTATTATAAATGAAGTATTTGAATATATAAATAAATGTTTTTTTATATATAATTATATATATAAATAATATAATAGGATTAAGAACTTAAAAAACTTTTTCTTTATTTTATGTTAACTTAGAACGAATCATATTTATTTATTGTATTAAATGGATTAATATATTAATATATGATATAATAAATTTATAATATAATAAAATAAATTTATAAAATATATTATAGTACACTTTTATTATAAATTATAATATATTAAATTTTTTACAAATTACTTAAATGGATTAAGATTAGATATAATAATAAATAAATAATAAATAAATAATAAATAAATAATAAATAAATAATAAATAAATAATAAATAAATAATAAATAAATAATAAATAATAAATAATAAATAATAAATAATAAATAATAAATAATAATAAAAAGAATATAACAAATAAGATATAATATATTATTTGAATTAAATCTATTATATGAATAATAGTAATAAATTATTATAAAATTAATGCAAGAAATATTTAAAATTTTAATGTATTATAATTAGTATGATTAAAAAATTCTTTATTTATAATTTTTAAATTAAAAATTTACTATAATTATTAAAAGTATTGTTAAAGAAAAAAAAAAAAAAAAAAGGAATAAACCATTGTTAATTAATAAGTGTTTATTATTTATTTATTATATATATTTTTAAAATAGAACCATTAAAAATATATATTATTTAATCCGATTTCTCCTTATATAATAAAACAACCGTTTTTTTTTTCATTTGTATTATTAGATTCATTTTTTTTTAAATTAAAATATTGTTTAAAATATTATTAGATTCATTTAATTAATGTGGTAATAATATTATCAATATTAAAATTAATAAAATTCAATAAAAGATATTAATAAATTTATGTAAAAAATTATATATTTTGTAATATTGTAATTAATATTAAAATTTATTTGTTTTATTAATATATATATAATTTTTTTATGTTTTTTAATATTTTTTTATATATAAAATATAAAATATAGGAAAAATAGAAATTTATATCATTAATATATTATTTAAATCAGTATAATAATAATACTAATAATAGTAATAATAATAATAATAATAGGAATAGTAATAATAATAAAGAATATTTATTTTTTAATGTTATGATTATTTTTGTTTGTATGATATTTGTCATTCTTCATATTTATATTTTATTTATATCTTTAATTAATTCATATATATATATTTTTAAATTAATTTATAAATTTTTAATATATAAGTAAATAACATTAACATTAAATATATATAAAGTTAGTTGTATAAACTATATAAAATGTAATAATATTAATATTTGTTTTTCCATAATGATTAATAATTTAATTATTGATTTAATAAAATAATAATAACAATAAAAGAAAAATATATTAAAGAAAAACATAATATATTCTAATATTGTATTATAATACTAATCATATAACTATAATAGCATTTAAGGATTTTTTTTTTAAAATCTTTAATATATTTAGTCATAGTAGTAAAATATTAATTATATCTATATTTCTATATACATCATTTTTTTGTATCAATAATAATAATAATTATATATACATAAGAATAATAATAATAAATTAATATTTATTATTATCATATTTAGTAATTATTAATGTTATTTTTTTTGTAAATTTCTTATCTTTATGATAGTAGATTTTTTTTATATATCTTAATATATTATTTGTTATGTTCTATTTTTCTATTAGTATTATGTTGCTGTATTAATCATAAAAAAAATATTTTTATTGTACTTTTTATTAATTTTTGTTTTATTTTAAAGTAATAATAATTTTAAATTAAAGCTTAAAATATAAAGTTTAATATTATATTAAAATAAATTATATTAATTATATTAATTATATTATTTACTATATTATTTATACTATAGAAATAATATAATAAATATAATGAATAATATAAATAAATTTACATAAAGTAAGTATAAATAACCAAATTATAAAAATAAGAAAAAAAAAAAAACAAAAATATTCAAATGAAAAAAAAAAAAACCAATAATTATAATATATTATAATATATTTATAATATGTATAATTATATATTAAATTATAATAATTTATTTAAAATTTAATTTATTAAGAATATAATTAATTATAATAGACTATTAATAATATATATAAATATATATAACAGTTTAATATTTAATGTAAAACTTAAATTGAAATAAAATTTAATAAAGTAGTTTTTAAAATTTATTAATAATAAAAAAAAATATAAAATTTCAAATATTTTTAATGATATATAAAAGTTAATTACTTTTTCTATATATAGAAAAAATTAAATATGAATATATATAAAATAATATGATATATGGGTATTAATTAATTATTAATTATTATTCAAAAGGATAAAATGAATTAGATATTAAATAAATATTATTTTAGTATAAATTATGAAGGTTTATTATTATATATTTAAATAAATGCTAATATTTTTTTAGTTGTAATGGATTTAAGTAGTTTAATCTTTGTTAATAATATGTAATATTGAATTGTAATTATTAAATAAATAATAAAAATTAAAAAAAAAATTATTAATAACTAAAACAGCACAAAAAAGTATTAATTGTTTAATAATTTTAAAATGTATATAAAATAGTTATTATAATAAGTATTTAGAATATAAAAATAATACAATTAGTAATATAATTAATAGTATATTATAGTATATTTCATATTGAAGTAATATATAACATAATGAAAACTAAATTTAAAGATTTAAAATTAAGAAATAACTTTTAATTTAATATATTATATATTAAATTTTATATTTGAATAATTTCATCTCTTAAGAAATTATATATTACTAAACATAAAATCATGTGAATATATATAAATCAATGATAAAACTATTAAAATATATGATTTACATTAATTATTAATACTATTATATGAACATTACAATTATTTTATTATTAACAATTGTTAATAATTATATACAAATTAGAGAGTGAAATTCCTATTTTATTCTTTAGTGCTTATTATAACTAAAAGTATTGTATTATTAATTATATTTAATAAATAAATTTTATTAAAATACCTCAAAAATATTAAAAATTAATTCAATATATATATGTATATATCAAATGAAATGCATGTTCCAATACAGTTTTTTTTTTTTTTTTTTTTAAATATTATATATACATAATTCATAATTTTTGTATTATTTTTTCTGTACTATTAAAAAAAAATTTTTTTTTAATCTATCTTTTAAAATAAAATAATTTAAAATTTAATTATATCTTATGAAAAATTATTTATTTATCTTTAATTATATCAATAGCATTAATTAATCCAAAAAAAAAACTAATAATTTTTATAAGATGAAATCAATGAAATGATATTCATTTATAATATATTTATTTTAATAAATTGTTAAGCCTTTTAAATTATATTATTATATTATTATGAATTTTTTATATTAATTTGATAAATTAAGATTTCTTTTCTTTTTTATATATATATTTTTTTATAGTAAATATTATTAATTTTATTATTATTTCTTTTTTTTTTTTTTCATTTAGAAATAATAAAATATACTTATATATTTAGAAGGAACAATAACGATAATTTTTCTTTTAAAAAACAGAAGATACTTTCTCAAAAAAAAAAAAAAAAAAAAAAGCTTTATATATATATATATATATATATATTTTTTTTAAAAAAAAAAAAAAAAAAAAAAAACGAAGATACTTTTCTAATAAAATTTTTTTCAAACTTTTTTTTTTTTTTTTTTTTTAAAAAAAAGTATATATATAGTAATTAATAATAATAATTAAGTTTGTAAAAGTTTGAAAAAAAAATTTTTTTTTGAGAAAGTATCTTCTTTTTTTTTTTTTTTTTTTTAAATTTTTTTTTCATTAAAAAAAAAATTATTTTTTAAAAAAGGTAAAAACAGTAATAATTATTAATATTAATATTAATCAAGTTATAAACAACTTGTAAGATCAAACTAATTTATTTATATATTAATTTATTCATGAATTTTATTTTCGACTTTTTTTTAAAATGTAACATTTACATTTAAATTATATAATGCATATTTTATAAGGTTTATTTTATTTTTTTTTCCCATTTTATGTTTTATAGTTTTTTTTTTCTTGTAATATAACATTATATATTACATATTTATATTTATATTAATATTAAAAATATATATGATCATATAACTAGTTACATTTTAATGAATACTATAAACTATCATAAATTATTATTATTATTTTAGTTGTTATTCCTTTTATAAGACTAAAACATATTTTGTTAAAATAGTGTGATAATTGTATAATTAGTATTTTTTTATATCAACTATTTTAATTAATATTTATTTGTAAAACATATATTAAAAATTATTTATAACATCATAAAATATTTATTAAATATTTTGTGTAAAGTTAACTATTAATATTAATTATTTTTAAAAATAATTAAATAATTAATAATGGAAAAAAAAAAAAAAGTTAAGAATTTTTAAATCAATAATTTAATATCAAATAATTAAATAATGAATATTAACTCATATATATTAAATATATTAAAATAATTTAAATATTAATATATTAATATTATATATTAATGTTTAAATTATTTTTATACAAAAAGATTAAAGATTATATGGAATAAAAAAAATAAAATTAAATACTTTAAAAAATTTTATAATCAAAAATATATAAAATATATAAATATAATATATGACAATATATATAATAAAATATATTAGAATTATAAATGTAGTATATATAGTTTTATTAAAATATTTTTTTTTTAATTTTATTTTTTTTATATTTTAAATCATATCATTTTTTTTTATGGAGGATCAACTTTATTTATTTAATATTTAGTTTTTTTTTTAAATTAATCTATTTATTAGAAAATAAAGTTACTCTTTTGATTAATTATTTATTATTTGAAAATGTAAATATTGATTAAATATATTAAATATTAGTAATAATTATTATTTAATATAATTTTTATAATATATTATAATACATTTATTATATATTTTATAATATATAAGAATATATTAAAAATTTTAGTTTTATTATATTATAAATAGTACATAAATTTTTTTTTAAAGCCTTATTGAAATTCATTTTATTAATTATAAATATATTAATATATTATATAATATATTTAGAATTAAACATTTTTATTATTATATTATATTAATATATAAAATGTTAAATTACTCATTCAATTATTATATATTATATATTTGTTATTTGTATTTATTTTATTTTTTTTATTAATTTTATTTTTATTAGTTTTATTAAATATCTTTAATAGATATGACTTGTTTTTAGACGTTGACTTATTTGTTGGTTTTTTGTTTCATTTTAATGTATTAATTAATTACTAATTTTAGTCATAAGCCATGTAACATTTTTTCTTTGCTTTTTTTATATTTATTATAAAAAAAAAAGAAAAATAGAATTAAGAAAATAAAAATTTTTTTTATTTATAATTTTTTTAATAATGACTATAAATTATTAGAATAAAAAGGATGTATAAATAAGGAAATAAATTCAAAAGTAATGGTTATAAAAAATCAATTAAATATAGATTTACTAATTTTAGTAATAATTTTTATGCATATTTAAATATTTATATTTTAAAAATAAATGTAATAAAAAGAATAAATAAATAAATATACAAATATAAATTATAAATTATAAATAAAAAATAAATAAATAAATAAATAAATTATAAGTATTTAAATAATTTTATTTTTTATATAAAATTGTATTTAAATTTTATGTTTAATAATTATTTGATTTCATACTGCCTTTTTTTTTTTAAGGATATTTTTTGTTTATCAAATAAAATTAATCACAAATAACCATTTTATTATAAGATTTATAATATCTTTCATTTTTTTTATACATTATAGTTACACTTGTTTTTATTATTATTTACTTTTATTTACTAAAAAATTATAATCTTTTAACTTCTTAAATTATTTATTTATTTTTATTAACTTGTTTTTTTTTGTTTATTTATTTACTGTTTTTCATAATATTACTCCTAATACTATTTATAACCGGAAAAAAGGAATTATTTGTACTTTATCTGAAACTTTTTATTACTAATAATAATTTTAACAAGTCAATCAATAAAACTGTAATTATTATAAAAAATTATAGTTTTAATTATTTTTTTAATTATATTTTAAGATATTTAATTTATATATATATTAAAATATATAAAAAGATAAATTTAAATTATTATTATATATAAATTTATATTATTTAAAATTTATTTCATTTATATTTATTATATATTCATTTTTATTTAATTAGTACAAATTATTATATATAATTAACAATTTAATATATATATCTTTTTTTTTTTTTTTTTAAAACATTGAATAACAAATAGAAAAAATGTTATTAAAGTAATATCTTTATATTAAGAAATATCTATAATAGAATATATAGAAAAATTATAATAAAAATATTTATATAGAAAAAGATTATAACTATAAAAGTCAATAAATTGAAGTAAACTTTACACAATAAAAATGTTTAAATATATAAATTAATTAATTGATAAAAAAAAATTAAATTATTTTGAAGACAATAAATAGTAATAATATAAATAATATATGATAAAAAAATTTGTAACAATAAAATAATAGCATTAATACATTAAATATAATCTTTTATATATATTAATATTATCATTTTTTTATAATTAAATTATGCAAATTTGTTTTATTATTATTTTATATTATATAAATAAATAAATAAATAAATAAAATAAATAAATAAATAAATAGATAAATATATATAATAAAATATATATGTAAAGTTAATAAACCAAATAAATAAATAAATAAATAAATAAATTTTTTATTAATATATCAATAAAAAAGAAGGAATAAAAAATATTTTAAAAAATCAATTATTTCTTGGTAATTATACAACAAATTTATTAAATTTTTTTTTGTTTTTGTTTTCTAGTTATTTTTTTTTATTTTGTATTATATTAATATTTATTAGATATTAAAATTAATATATTTTAAATATATTAAACTATTTAATATATATATATTAAATGATATAAATATTTTTAATATATTTAAACATCAATATTAACCAAGTTAGATAAAAAATAATTTATATTTTTTTTTAATATTAAAATTGTATAATTAAATTTGAATAATTAATAATATATTTTGTTATATATATTATAATCAATAGATTATATATAATATTAAATATATATTTGTATAATTATTTTTATTATTTATTTTATTATTTAATATTATATAATATTATATAATATGTATTTTTATTATTATTTTTTAATAAGCCAAAACAAAACAACATAAAACTTATCTGTTTTCTTATATGTTACTTAAAAGTTTTATATTACAAATAATTTTAGAAATCACTATGTATTATTATTGAATTTTTTTTTTAAATTTTGATATATATATAATATTTCTTTTATTTTTATTATATATATATTATTATTAATAAAATAGTATATTAACAATATCATATTAATTGTTTATTTATTTTTTATTTTATTTATTATATATTTATTATATATTTTAATTTTTGTTTTTATTAAAAATTTATATTAAAACATTTTTATAAAGAAAGTTGTCAAATGTTTTTAAAAATTATTCAATATTAATAATAATATTATTAAAATAAATATATTATCAAACATCTTTATGATTGTTAAAATGTTGACGGCAACATTTAAAACAAATATAACATATATTTTTAAATACATTAATAAAGAATACTTTTAAGAATTACATAGTTTTTATAGAAAAAATATAGAGGTATATATTTTTTTATAAAATCTAAGTATGGTAATAATAAATCAAATAAATAAATAAACATAATAAATAAATAAATATTTAAATATAGAAATAATAATTATAATAAATATAATAAATATAATAAATAAATAAATAAATAAATATTAAAAATATTTTTTTTAATATATTTTTATATATAATTGCTTTTTTTAGTATACATTAATATTTTAATAAATCATTTATATTAAAGATTTAATAAATTACTATTTATTAAATAGTAAATAAATATATAATAAATATGTTTATAGATAAACTTTTTTTTTCTCTTGTTCTTACATATATATGTGATTTTCATAAGCCACAGAAATATTTCTATAATAAATTATAATCCTGAGGGGGACAATTAATAATGGTAGTGTTTCTTGACATATGATAAAATATACTCCTTTTTTTATATATTTTAAAGTTATAAAAACATTTTTGGCGCCACTACAAAATGTTCCTTTATTTATCATATATTAAATATTAAATTTTTCAATACTACCAAAAAAAATTATATAATTTTTAAATTAAAAATCTTTAATGATTAATTATTATTTTTATAATTTCATTAATGTACCATATTAGTATAGCATCTTCAATAATAATATATAATAAATAATCAATAGAAAAATAATTGAAATTATAATTAATAAATAACATAAATCATACAGAAAACTGATTATCAATGAAAAAAAATTAATAACGTTGTTATATCTTGAATATTCAAAAAAAAAATAATATTATTATTTTGATAAACATAGTCTCTATAATGTTTATTTCTTAATATTTTGAATTATTGACAAATTACCCTTATTCCTTTTAAATAAAAAATAAAAAAAAAAATAAAGGAAATATATTTTTGTATTCCAAAAAAAGAAAAAAGGAACATGATAATATTAAATTGATTTAAGATAAAAGAAAAAGACTACAATTATATGCATAATATAAAATGGTCTATCTAGATTTAATATATTAAAATGTGGTTAATATATGAAAAATAGGATTTTCAAGAATTTCTTTAGAATTTTATTACTTTTTTTTTTTTTTTTTTCTATTTTCAAATGTATATATTATAATTTAACAAAAAAAAAAAAAAAAAAAGAAACAATATACAATATATAAAAAGTATATGTTAAGTTTTAATATTATTATATAAATAAAACGGCATCTATATATTAAAAATTTTAAATAATATTAATAATTATAAGAATAGATGATATTAATTTATTTTTTAATATATCAATAAAAATTTATATAATTTTTTAAATTTTATCTATATAAATTATATATAATATTTTATGAGATTAAATTAACCAAAAATGGATACATGAAATATTAATTATAATTATAATTATTTTTATTTTATTTTTATTTTCCCCTATTCATAATTAAGGAAAGAATAATTATTGTTTTTTTATATATATATATTATACTATATAAATTTTTTATAATCTATTTTTTTTTCCTTTTTGTTACTTGAATCAATTAATAAGGTAAAATGTGGCGACAACAATAGTAATTATTATAGAAAAAAAGGAGATTAACTATCCATTAGACAACATTAACAAAGAAATAATAATAATCATTAAAAAAAACACAGAAAAAACAGAAAGGTAATTATAATGGAAAAAAAAAAACAGAAAAATAATAGCAAATAAATATATTATTAAAATGCATAATGGTATACAAAGGAGAAATTATATATTTTATTTTATAATATGCTTAATATTAGAGATAAAAATAAAAAATAAATAAATAAATAATATAATAAAATAGAAAAAAAAAAAAAGTTACCTATATAACATAATAAATAAAAAAAAATAATAAATTTATATTTCAATATTAAATAATATTTAATAACTAAATTAAGAGTAATAAAATTTAAAAAAGGTATTATTAATATCATGATTACTACTAATTATGGTAATTTTTTATATAAATTAATGATATATAGAAATATTATGATATTATTAGTACACTAATTATGATTCTAAATTATTTAATATATTATATATATAATATTAATATATTAATATTATATCCATATATATAATATATATTAAAATACATAATAATATATATTATTTTTATAATTATTAATATATAGTTATTGAATAATAATAAATAATTATTATTAATATTTATTTTAATATTAAAATATTAAAATAATAATAAACAACATTTAAATAATAATCAATAAATTATAATAAAAATAAATCAATAATAAATGATAAACATTATACAAAAAATTAAGTACTAATGGTAGATGTAAACTAAATTAAAACATTTAATCATTTAATTATGTTTTTTTTTTTTTGTATATTATTTATTATTATGAAATATTAAATAATAATTAAATAATCAAAAGAAATAACTAATAAAAAATTCTCTATAAATTTAAATGATTAATTATTTATGGTTATACATTCCTTTTTTAAAGATTATATATATTAATTATACTATTTTTTAAATTTAATACAAAATAAACAAATATAAATTATAATTAAAAATATGAGATATTATTACGGCTGGAATTAGTTAGTCATGAATACACATTCATGACTAACTTATATTAATAAAATTTCATTAATTGTAAATAAAATTTCATTAATTGTATATAACTATTTTAATATTAACAAAATAAAAAATGTTGTTTTTTAATTATTTTATTATAAATAAACAATATAAAATGGTAAATAATTGAAATAATAAAATGTTATTATTTTTATTATAATAATATTTACTTAATGAAATGAAGATAGTTTTAATTATTATTGTATCAACCATTCAACCATAATTCACGTTTTTTTATTATATATTTTTTTTTTATTTTTTTTTTAATAATATTACTTTATTAGTAATTTCTATATATATATAATATATATTTTATAATATATTTATAATTTTTTAATTTTAATTTTATTAATATTATAATTATTATTCATTTTATGATTATTAAAATATTTATCTTTTAAGCTCTTTCTCTGAATTTAAACGTATTTTATTATATATTTTAATTTAAACATTATTTTTTTAATAAGTTAATTATGCTTAAATTTAAAATAAAAATATTTAATATAATGAATAAATAAATATGAAAATCATTTCATAAAACTCATTCTTATTTGTTATTATTATTTTTATATTAGGATTATGGATTGAGATTTATGGTTTTTTTCTTTTTATTTTTGTTTAATTGTTTTGTTTTATTATTTTACTATTTAATCCTAATAAATTTTATTTATTATTAAAAAAATTTGTATATCATGTATACATGAAATCCTATATAACCTATTATATTATGACTTCCTTTATATTATTAATCATAGTTTTCTATATTTTCTATTTTTTATATTTATATATATATATGTAGTTCTATTACTGTATATCAAAAATATTAGGAATAAATGTCATTTATTTTTTATTTAATCTATACTTTTAATCTATATTATTTATTCATTTATTTATTATTAAAGATTTATAGATGTAATTATATAATATTAAACAATAACAATAACAATAACAATAATAATATTGATTCTTATATATATATTATTATAATATAGAATCCATAGGAATAAAAAATAGTAAATACTAGCTAGTTAAGAAATAAAGCTTAATCCCTAAATTAAATATATATTTATTATTATTATTATTATTATTATTTTTGATGAGAATAAATGTTTTAATATTCAATTGAAAAGTCTTAAATGTCACATATATTATTAATATACATTAACAATATATATATATTAGTCATATATTTATATATATTTAAATATATAATTAGACATTTCTTAGTTATAATATATTATAATATAATATAAATTATATTATATTATAATACATTTACATATATATTATTCTATTGAAACAAGTATTATAATATATTATAATAAAAATTCTATTGAATTAAGCAATAGTAATAACCTATCATAAAATATCAGCTCATATATATAATAATATATATCATAATTACTAATATATATTTTAAGTTAAAATTATATTTATATATTATATTATTATGCTATCAATTGAATTTAAATTATAATAAATAGAGTTTGTGATAAAAGGTTTTCAAATATTTGTATAGGATAATATATTAAATAATTTTAATAATTTTTAAAATTAATAGGATATCTTTTTTAATATTAAATAAACTTTATATACATTAATATATATTGTAATATAGTTTTTTAAAGCGGGCTATATAATTATAAATAAAAATATACTATACTTTAGTTTATAATAATTCAATTGTTAATATATTATTATGACTTAATATAGGATTATAATAATTTTATATTAGAATATACTGTAATATATATAAAACTTTGTTTATTATATTAATAATAAATCTCAAAGAGTATAAAAATTTTTTTTTAAAAGTTATCATTGCAATTATCCTTAAATTTGTCAATATATTAATTTAAATACATAATATATTACAATCATATTAACTTTAAAATATAAATATATTATATATTATAGTTTAAATCATATATTACTATATTATGTATTTTAATACTTAATTTGATAGTTAATACATTGTTATATATTATTAATTATAATAGTGTTAGTATATTCCTTTTTTTTTTTATATATGAACACATTATAAAGATATTAAATTATATTATAATGTGATATATTTGACTATTTAAACATTCATTTCAATAATAAATTAATTTTGAATATTCATATTATTTAAACAAAAAAAGTTAATTTAAATATAATATATTATTCAATATATTGTAATATGTATAACTAAAAACAAATTAAATTTTTTTATATATATTTATTATTTTTTAAATATTTATTAAATTATTTTATTTTTTTTTTTTGTATTTTAAATTTTAAATTTATAAAAAAAAAAAACATATAAATATATAGTAAATGCCTACTTTTTTTTTTTTTTTTTTTTTCTTTTCATTAAAAATTAAAAAAATTTTTATTTTAAAATTTTATATTACCTTTTTGATTATTTAGAAGATAAAAAAAGTATATTAATATTTTTTTTTAAAAAAATTAATAAACTTTAAAGTTATAGTAAAGAAATTGTTAAAAAAAAAAAAAAAAAAACTAAAAAAAAAAATAATAATAAATAAAAATAAGAAACATTTATATGTTTGATATAATATGAAATATATGCAATTGAATATAAGTGTATAGTGAAGAAATAATAATAATAATAAAAACTATAGACTTAGAACATATATACATAACAATACCAATTTACTACAAAGAATAAATATAAAAATAAATATAATAAAAATATTTTGAAAATAATAAAGAAATAAAGAATATATAAAACGTATATAAAACGTATATAATAAATAGTTAGTAGAATATATAATACATGAAAAATATATAATATAACACACAATAAATAAAAATAAAAAAAAAGTAAAATAAGCAAAGCAAATAAGAATATAGGAATAAAAAATAATTTATTTTTAAAATTATTACCTTTTTTTTTCAATATTAAATTTCATAAAAATATTATGACAATTATTGCTATAAATATATTTTTATAGTGGATTAACAATTTAAAAAGCATTTAAAAAAAAATAAACCTACCCTACATTTTTTTATTATTATTCTTAATAAGGATATTAGTGATATAATACATTTTATTATAAGAAATAATAATAAAAAAAAGTATTTTATTAAAATCTTAATATTTCTTAAAATGTATGTATAATAAAAGATAATAATATAATTATATTTCTTATAAAAAATATTATATAAATAATATATTAACCAAATAACTGTTTTTGGTTTTATTAATCAATATATTTTTCTTTTATATAAAGTTTTATAGTTTTTTTATATATTTAATAGTAATACAATGATTTCGCAATATCAATTAAATAATGAATTAGTTGATTCAACTACTTCTGCATACCCTTCAATATATATTCAAAACCAACAAAATGGTCAAAACCAACAAAATGGTAATAAAGTATCTCAAGAACAAACAACTCAAACTTGGTCAGAAGCAACGTCTGCTAATGCTCAACCATTTTTATCTAATAGTTCTTATTTATTAGCAAGACAACAAATTTCTCCACCTAATGCGAGAGGATCTCTTACTAATCCAAATTCATACCGTACTCAATTTGCTGGTTCTAATGCACAATCTCAACAAAAATTTGCTAATTATATTGCTCAACAAAATTATCATTACCTTCAAAATCAAAATAATAATCCTTCATCTATTGCTGCTCAAATAGTTACATATCCACAATCTATTTCTTCAATACAGCAACAAATACATTCAACTACAGCATCAAATGCCCAACAAAAATACCCAGCTATGTACACTTCTCCAAGTACTAATGCTAATTTTTCTTTACCAATGCAACAACAAAATATGCCATCAAATCAAAGTAAGTTTTTTTTTTTTCTATTTTTCATTATTGTTATTTATATATATATAATAAATAAAATAATTAAAATAAATATAAATCACTAATAAATTTTATTATTTATTATTTTTAATTTCATTTCTATTATAAATAAATAATTTAGTGTTATATTACCACCAAAATATTAATAAATCTGATTACATACTGAATGAAAACTTACAAATACCAACTCCAATACAATCTCCTCAAAAGCATAAATTTAATAATCCTCCATCAGTTACCCAAAGTTCTACTCAAGGAATGAGTCTTCCTTCTATAACCATGTTAAATGAAAATAACAGAACTCAAGGAGGCCAAAATAGTTTATCATCTAATAGTAATACTACCTTAAATAATCAAGCTAATAATTCCTATTCTGAAAATATTAATAGTGGAAGTACTACTAGTAGTGAAACTAAACAAGATAATTCTGGTATGTCTGGTGTTCCAAATTCTACTTTTTCTGTAAGTCCAGTTTCACCAAATTCAAATCCATTAGAAATGTATGATCAAAGCCTTAATAATAAACCATTTAGATGTCCATATCCTGGTTGTACTAAATCTTATAAAAATAGAAATGGTTTAAAGTACCATACACAACATGGTCATCAACAAGAAGAATTTTATGCTGATATGGAAGTTTGTAAACCATTTATTTGTAGCGTTAAAGGTTGTAATAAACGTTATAAAAATGCTAATGGTTTAAAATATCACTTAGAACATAGTCATAATATTGTTCCAAATAATAATAATAACAATAACAATAATGAAGATGAAAATCAAAATCAAAATAAAATGCAACAACAACAATTTCAACAACAACAACAACAGCAACAACAACAACAACAATTACAACAACAGCAACAACAACTTCAACAACAACAATTACAACAACAACAACTTCAACAACAACAATATCAACAACAATATCAACAACAACAATATCAACAACAATATCAACAACAACAACTTCAATATCAACAACAAATGCAACATCATGCTTTTGTACAGCTCCCTCTAGCTACTGAAAGACCTGCATATTCTTCTATGTAAGGTTCTTATTGTTAACTAATACTACTATTTATATAATAATAAATTATCTTTTCTATCTTTTTATTTTTTTATATTGATAAATAAATAATCCAATGTATTATAAATAAACTTAAAATTTTATAATATATACAAAGAAATAGAAAGAAAAGATAAAATTAAAAAAAAAAAAAAAAAAAAAAAAAAAAAAAATAGTTGAAAAAAAAAAAAAGAAAGAAAAAATTTTACAATTTAAAATTACGTAAATATATATAATGAGAAAAAAGTGAAAAAGCTGAGGGAGGAATTATTTATATAAAAAATTTTTTTATTATAATAATTTTGCTTTTTCTTTTTTTTTCTTTCTTTTTCTTTTCTTTTTTTTTTTTTTTCAACATCTTTAAAAAAAAAAGTTATTAAACCGCAATATATTCTATAAAATTAAAAAATTTTTTTTTTCATTTATTATCAAAGTTTTTTTTTTTTTTAAAACAATATTAATTCAATAAATATATATATAAAATAAAACAAATATTAATGAAATAATAAAAAATTTAAAACAATTATAAATAAATAAACAAAAGAAAAATAATTATAAATTTACAAATTGAACATACAAACAAACAAACGAGAAAAAAAAAAAAAAAAAGCGAAAACAAAAAACGTTTTCTTTATTTTTTTTTTTTTATAAAATACTTTGATAATATATGCTAACTTATTTATTATTTATTTTAAACACATTAATTTATATATATATAAAGTAAAATGTGTTTTTTTAACACGTTTTTAAATATTTAGTAAAATATATATATTTTACTTTTTTTTTAATTATATTTTATTTCTTTTCTTTTTTTTTACCTTTAATATTTATTTTCTTTATTTATTTATTAATTTTTTTTTTATCTTTTTTTTTTATATATAAAAAAAAAAGAAATTATTTATTATATAATATCAATAATTGCAAATATTATTATAAAAGAAAAAGATAGCAAATCAACTAAAAGAAATATATATATAAATATATATTATAAAGCATTTAAAAAAAAAAATATTTTATTTTCAAAAAAAAAAAAAAAAAAAAAAAAAAAATAGAAAATAAACTTTTTATTCAGTAATATCTATTTTATTTATTATTATTTAAATATTTATCATTATAAAATAAAAAATAAAATTAAATAAAAAAAAAAATAAAAAACTTTTAAAAATATATACAAACATTTATACATCATTTTTTTTTTTTTATATTATAAATTTAAGTGTTATATAAAAATATAAAGTAATTTAAAACTTATTTTAAATAAATATTTATTTATATGTTAAATTTATATATTATTGGTATTTATATTAATAAAATAATAAAAGTAAGTAGTAAGTAATTAATTGTAATAACATAAAACATTTTGGAGTTATTAACAAACCTAATAACATAAAACATTTTGGAGTTATTAACAAACCTAATAACATAAAACATTTTGGAGTTATTAACAAACCTAATAACATAAAACATTTTGGAGTTATTAACAAACCTAATAACATAAAACATTTTGGAGTTATTAACAAACCTAATAACATAAAACATTTTGGAGTTATTAACAAACTATACTCTTCAAGACCAAGATAGTCGACGTTGAACTAATAGGACATAATAATAATAATAATAATAATAATAATATAAAAATTGTGATATTATTTCAACCATAGAGCCTTCTTTTATAAAAATTGATAATGATACCTAAGAGAGAGTTTAGTATACATCACACTTTTTTTTTTAATATAGAAGTAATTTCATTACTTTATAATATTATATCTCCACAGAAATTATTAATTACTTTTATGTTCATTATATTTATTTCTAACGACTAATATACTTATTTATTAATGAATTGTAAATTATATATTATATAATATATCAATTATTATTTTTAACCGTTAATGACTTATAACTATTATTTCATTAAAAAACTATTAATTTATCAAAAGATAGAGATCATCTTGTGATAAATTAATTCTCATAGTGGATAATATTCTATGGAATTGTGAACGTAATACCTTTTCTGTTTTTGAAGTACTCATTAATTATTATTATTATTACTATTATTATTATTATTATTATTATTATTATTATTATTATTATTATTATTATTATTATTATTATTATTATTATTATTATTATTATTATTATTATTATTATTATTATTAATTTAGGTAGGAATCATTTGAATTCATTGATGTTCATAATACTTAAACACACATGTACATACATATATATTAAAGAGAATTATTTTTTATTTTCAAAGTCCTTTACAAATAAAGAAATTAATAATTATATTCTTATTAATACTTGACAATAACAAGAAAATTATTGTAACAATAATACCAACATCCTTAACAATGACAATTACAACTATAGGAATCATAGTAATTATAACAATCATAATATCAAATAATTTCAATAATACTTTTTTATTCTTTTTATTTGATTAACATATATTGTTTCATTTTTATTTTCTTATTATTTGTTTTTATTTTTTATACTTTGTAATATTTATTATATATATATATATAAATATAAAGTTTCGTTAGTACATATCAAATTACTACTCTGAATTTTTAATTTTTTAATGTATAAATTATTTTTTTTTTACTATTAATAATAAAAATAATTATATATTTATTATAAAAAAAAATAATAATAAATAACAAATTATTTTAATAACATATTGCAGTTATTTTTTATAATTGAAATAGTATAGTATATGTATTTATTATATTCATAATAATAATAATAATAAATTATGAATAATTATAAATGTCAAAAAAAAAAAAATAAAAATAAAAATCAACTTTTTAATTTGCTTTAACAACTTAAAATACATAATATCGTATTATCATTTACATATATTTTATCTTACTTTAATGATATTATTTATTATTACAGATTTTTATACATTTAGAAAATATATTACTGAAATTAAAGGTTAATTCATAAATGAAAAAAAAAAAGGTTAAAAATTTTTTTATTAGGTTTTATTATAATGTAAAAAAAAAAAAATAATTTTTTTTTAAAAGAATTCTTTTTATTATTGAAGTATCCAAAACTATACAAAGTATATAACATGTGTAATATATATATCTTTTTACTTAAAAGATACTTTAAATTATTTTAAATTAAATGAAGATTCATGTGATTTATGAAAAACTCTTACTATAAGTTTTCTGTATATTTTTGATAAATATATTATTTCAAACGCAATTTTTAATTTAAAATAAATGTAAAAATAGTAAGAAAAAAATTTTTTTTTTTATTTTCTTTATCATTTTTAGTCAAATAAATTAATATAAAAAATTGGCACATTGATATCAATACTAACGTTTTTTATATTAATATTTTAAATAGAGATATAAATTATACAATTTATATATATATATTTTAAAATTAATTCTAATTTGTTAATTTTTTAATAATTATTAATTAATATTACTAGTATTATATAAAAATATGAATCAAACATAAATTAATTATTACTCAATAATTTTAAGCTCTTTTTTTTTTTTTTTTTATTCTTTTCTTTTTTCTTTAGGAATAAAGTTACTCTAAAGAAGAAAATAATTCTTTCTAGTTAAAGGTTTTATTTAAATAAAATTGGATAAATCAAGGAATAGACAGATAGATAAATAAATCAATAAATAAATCAATAAATAAATCAATAAATAAACCAATAAATAAATGAATGAATGAATGAATGAATGAATAAATAAATAAATAAGTAAATAAATAAATAAATAAATAAATAAATAAATAAATAAATAAATAAATAAATAAATAAATAAATAAATAAATAAATAAATAAATAAATAAATAAATAAATAAATAAATAAATAAATAAATAAATAAATAAATAAATAAATAAATAAATAAATAAATAAATAAATAAATAAATAAATAAATAAATAAATAAATAAATAAATAAATAAATAAATAAATAAATAAATAAATAAATAAATAAATAAATAAATAAATAAATAAATAAATAAACATTTATAAAAGGTTTATTTGTTGCGAATGAAACTTAGCGAAATGCAAAACTCCCTTAAAAATGATGTAATTACGAGATAACATACAAGTAATTATGTGTGAGTTTCTTTAATTTGGGATTGAGGGCTTTTCATTTCATTGAACTTCTATTCATATCTTATTCTAATGTTTATTAGAGATTATCTTTTTCATGTGGCCTATAGAGCTTTGACTGTACTTAATGTCTTTATTAGTATACTTGTTATCCTGATATTGCTTCTTAGTTCAGATCAGAATACATAAATTGATGAACCAATAGCTATTCTATCTATACCAAATATAATATTATTATATGAAGTTTAAGTAGATATGCCTCAAATACTTAGCCTGAATCAACACCTTTGACACAACGTATAAACTTATTATGGAGAAAAACCTCTGTGCTTGATGGTAGAAGGGGTGTAGAACTAGAAGCCTTATATATACTAATGATAAACCTTAACAACCAGGATATTGAGTAGAACTAATTCATAATAATGCTGGGGGACGGCTCTTTAATATTGGGAGGTTTTTTAATTTTCTTGGTAATCTCTGCCCGTTATTAAGTTAGTGTTAAGGTTTTAAGTATAAATGTAAAATATATGAACATATTAAGGGTATCGACACCGAAATGGTCTGGCATGGAATATAATTCCGATATATTCAAGTGAGAAGGCACATGATGAATCTACAAAAAAGAAAAAATGTACCAAATAGATTACGTAATTTCAATTCAAAAACTATCCCAAATTTTCAATGTAATTATACTATAAATTTATTAAAACATTTAATTCTCATATCAAATATTAAATTAGTATTGGATTAAACATATGGTATCAATCTTTTTTTTAATCAATTTGATTATTAATAATAATTTAATTAAAATAAAATAAAATAAAAAAAAAAAAAAAAAAAATAAATATTATATATTTGATTAATCTTATGACCTCATTAAAGAATTTATTAATTAAAAAAAAGTAATTTGTTTTATATAACTATTATTTATTTTTTTAATATTCTATTATTTTAATTTATTTAAATTATAAAAATTTTTGATAATTAATTTTTTAATATTAACTAACCTTATATTTATATTCTATATATAAGAATTATTTAATTAATAAATTAATATAAACAATTAGATATAAGAATTAATAGTAAAATAATTATTAAGCTTATAGAAACGGAAATCTAGAAATTCATTTTAACTTTTTTTTTTTTTATCTTTAAAATACCTTATCATATTTATTAATAATATCAATAATAAACTGACCAATAAGTAAATAATAATAGATAATAGAGAGAATAAATTATATATAAATTATATATATATTATATATAATATATAAATATAAATGACTTTTGTAGAAGCTATAACTGGACGTATTATACATATAAATGAAAAGTAATTATTTTGTCTCTGATATTTTTTTTTTTAACTAAGAATAAATTATAATTTATTTTTTTAAAAAAAAATATGTAAGAAATAAATAAAAAATTAAATAAAAAAAATTACTTGTGATATTGATAAAGTGTATAAAAGTGTTATTAAAAGTGTCTAAAAAATGCTATTATAATAATTTTTAATTTTAAAATTAATAATTATTATTCCTAACGTAATATTCATATAAATATATTAAAAAGTATTTCAAATGAGTTAATACCTATTGAAATTCAAAATATATTATTATATCAACCGTCTGACCAAATATATTTATTAAGTAATGGAAAAGAAAAACAAAGTAATGAATTAAACCGCTTAAATGAAGTAATATATTTATATTAATACTTTAATCCAATATATTTCTTTTTTTATATTAATAATTATAAAAAATTAAATTTTTGTAAATTATTTTTTTTTTATTACTATTAATTATATTTTTATTTTTATACATTAATAATTATGGAATTATTGAATTATAAAGAAAGTATTTGTTTTTAGTCGAGAAATTTTGGAAAAAGGGATACCAAATGGAATGTACAATGGTATTAATTATAAATTATTAATTATTAATATTTTTAATTTATATTATTTTTATAATATATTTTATAGTGTTTAAAGAATATTATTATATTATATTAAAAAAAAAAAAAAAAAAAAAAAAAAAAAATTAAAAAAAGAAATGGACCTTTTTTTTTTATTATTAATTTTTAATAATTTTATTATTAATAAATATTTAAATATAATGATTTAGACGTTAAAAGGAATGATATTAATATTCAGGTATCATGATAAAAAAGAATAATATTCAATAAAATTATTTGGTTTAGTTTATTATTATTATTATTAATAATAATATTATTATTATTATAATTATTATTATTATTAATTTTTTTTTTTTTCATATTAATTATTGTTAATCTATATACACATTTGAATTATTTAAGAATCTTATAAATGGTATTTATTATAATATATTTTTATTTATATATATACATGTTTTATACTAAAAAATAAAATTTTATTTTTATTATCTAAATTTATTTTATTTTATTTTATTTTTAATAAATAGAATTAAAGAATCAATATGAAATTTGGCATTCATTATCTAGTCATTTAAATGAACAATTGATGTACGATTCATTTTTATTATTTTTTTATATATTTTCTTTTTTATTTCTTTTATATTAATAATTATTTATAATAGTACATATATATTTAATTTTCATAAGAAACTATTATAAAAAAATATAAAAAATATATATGCTTATATATAATATCTTAATAATACAAATATTATTATAATTAAAAAATTAATTGAATAATATTAATAATTCATATTAAATATATTTTTATTTTTATATGGTAATATATTATAGAAAAGTACAAGAAACTTATAATAGTTATAACCAATCTATTAAAGATTATTTTACAAAATTTGAATTTTTATTAAACTGGTATTTTTTATCTTTTCTTTTTATTTTTTATTTTTTATTTTTTTTTATTTTTTATTTTTTTATTAATGACAATAGCAATAAGAATTAATAGCATGTGATAATAATTGATATTTTTTTATTATATAAATTAAATAAAAAAAAAACTTTTATTATTATTATTATATATTATAAGTTATGATGATGATATTGCAATTATTCAAGAGCTTCCAGCATCTTTAATTAACAGTAAACAAATATTAGATGCTATACCAAGAGAAAGAGTTGATTTGTGGAAAACTCGTTGTCAACAAGAATATTGTATTATTATCTTTCTATCTATCTATATATAATTAAATATTTTAAATAATATTAACTGTTGTAATTCCTATATTTATATTAATATATATATCTATACCTATATTATTTATTTATTTATATATTTTTATATAATACATCTATATCTTATAATTATTATAATTATTATTTTATTATTTTATTTATTATTATTATTATTATTATTTTAAATTTTTTCTATTTTTATATATAAAGTAAAATTATTAAATGTGTATGAAGAATTAAACTTATTATATAATAATTTAAACCAAAACTCCAATAATGAGCTGAATATTCCATTAAAAGAGTAATAGTTTTATATATATATATTTATATATTTGTTATTTTACATTAAATAAATAACAAATATATTTATATACTATATATTAATAATAAATGATTAATATAGAGAGCCAGATTATAGTGATGGTATTTTATATATAAAATAATTTAAGTTTTGTTAATCCCATTGATTAATTTATGATATTTTTATATTGTATATTATTTATTCAAGAAAACCTAACGAAAGACCTTTTGATAAATTTAAAGGTTCTTTTCTTTTTTTTTTTTTTAAAAAAAGTCATTTATTTTATAAAAAATATGTGGAATTTAAAGT